>JAHKKF010504792.1:0-10371 GCA_019740295.1 Labeo calbasu
TTTTTTTAATGAAAATAACTGATTGTTTCGCTAGACAAGACCCTTCTTCCTTGGCTGGGATAATTTACAACTGCATTTGGGATCGTTTGAAGCCACATTTAAACTGCATTTTGGAAGTTCAAACACTACAGAAGTTCACTATATGGACAAAAATGCTGAAATGTTTTCATAATTTCTTTACGACTGAAGAAATAAAGACATGAACATCTTGGGTGACAAGGGGGTGATTACATTATATGAATCTTTGATCTGGAAGTGGACTTCTCCTTTAAGGGTTTTTGGGAAAAACATTCCAGGATTTTTTTCTATATATAATGGACTTCAATGGGAGCCAACGGGTTGAAGGCCCAAATTGCAGTTTCAGTGCAACTTTAAAGGTCTCTACACGATCCCAGTCGAGGAATAAGGGTCTTATCTAGTGATTTTCAGTCATTTTCATCTTGCACTAGCTCAGCCTCATGCGTTACATAGTCACGTTGGAAAGGTCATGCAGAAGTACAACCCATTATTTACAAAGTGAATGTGCAAAGAAAGTCAAACGCCCTTTACAAAAAAGGCAAAATAACAATGTGGAATGATTTTGAAGTTGGAAGTGAAAATGAGATGAAGATTTTCATCCTACCCTACTTTTTTGAACCGAAGTACACAACTGAAGGACTAACCACACGTGATCTTTCCAGCGTGATTACGTAATGCATGAAGTCCCAGACGCGCGTCGCAGAGCTAGTGCAAGACGTACATTTGTGGTTAAAAAGTATATACATGTTTAATTTTATTTTAGAAAATGACTGATCGTTTCACTAGATAAGACCCTTATTCCTCAGCTGGGATTGTGTAGAGCCCATTAAAGCTGCAGTTTGGACCTTCAAGCCGTTGGCTCCCATTGAAGTCGACTAAATCCTGGAATGTTTTCCTCAAAAACCTTAATTTCTTTTCGACTGAAGAAAGACATGAACATCTTGGATGACACTGGGGATGGGTAAATTATGAGGAAATCTTTATTCTTGAAGTGAACTAATCCTTTAATGGTGCAGTGCTTAAATATTTAGTATTGCATAAATTTGAACTTAGTTGCCATTTGCGCTTCGTCTAAGCTGATGCAACTGGCCCCAGAATATTATGGAGAATTCAGCTTGAACTCTTTTAATTCTTTTCACCATCTAGCAACCACCCAGAACATCCTGGCATCATGGTGGTGGATATTTGCATATCATCTCTCATAACGCACTCTGAATTAGCAGAAATTCGGCCAGATACCAAAACCATTACTTTACGAATGATGGCTCACTCAGATCTTTTGTCTTCATGAAGTTTTAATTAAGCATTATCTATCACTAGTAATTAGCTGTACAGCACCATATCAGCACGGCTTTCTCTTTGCCTTGGCGCAGTTGCATTGTGGGAAGAACCTGAGGAGCAATTACAGAGTGGAGCTCATTGATTTGTAGCCGTACGGTACTAGCTTGCCTCATGTGGAGCGCTGGCTCTTCCAGGACACCTGATTAAACTGGAATGGATGTAGCCCAGTAGAGCAGGCTTAAATCGTTTATCTAATTCTGCCTTGTGAGCCACAAAAATAATCCTTTTAATATAAACCATGTAATAAAGGTAAATTACAACCTACAGGATGCTATAGTACAGCTTTGAGTGCACGTACGGATTATGGTGTTAAATGATAACCTTGATCTGTTATGCCATTGTCTGTCTCATTTGAACATAGCACAAAAGGAAAGTAAATTGATTTCTTTAATGTTAATTGTTTATCTTAGACATTAATAAGATTAAATGAGGAGCAAATGAAGCTAAAGCTATTTTATTTTGGCAATGTGACTTGTTTCACAGTGAAATTGGATTTGAGAAAAAAAGTGATTTTGTGCATTAGAAATTGATTTGATTGTGGAAAGTGGTCTCTGTGTGACAGGTGGTTGGAGGGGTTGAAAAATAAGAGGGTTTGGTGACGTTTTGATGAAAGATTACAAAGACAAACCTTTTTGGTTTGGAATGAATCAATCCCAATAATTTGAGTCTATTAAGAAAGTAAACTTTAGGTCTGAAAGAAAATGGCCCAAACTTTCTTAGACTACGGTTCAGAAGTTTGGGGTCCGTTTTCGAAAGAAGTCTCTTATGCTTACTAAGTCTGCATTTTTTTGATCAAAAATACAGTAAAAACAGTAATATTGTGAAATATTACTACAGTTTCCTACGTTATTATATTTTAAAGTGTTATTTATTCCTGTGAAGGCAAAGTTTAGTTTTCAGCATCATTACTATTACTAATATTCTGATTTGCTGCACAAAAAAACATTTTAAAATGTTGAAAACAGTTACTTAATATTCTTGTGGAAACCATGGCACATTTTTTGAGGATTTTTTGATGAATAGAAAGTTCAGAAGAACTTTACTGTCACTTTTGATCAAAATAATGCATTCTTGCTGAATAAAAATATTAAACTGCCCACATGATCCCAAAGTCTTCAACAAAAGTGTAAATTATGGTATTTTCTATAGAGTTCTTGTTGTACGCACTGCAAATTTATGTTCAAAATGAAAATTACCCTGTGATTTAGGGTACAACGGGGCTAAAGGCACTCCCTAAGAGAAAATGTGCTTTTCATTGCGCCCAATGTGTATGATTGCAGAAAATTATATACATTTGTATCAAACACACAGATTTTGTGTGAAAATAAATCATACAAGTCGTTTATTTTGTTTAAAAATCTTATAAATATATGAGGTGGCAAGGGGCACAGTGTTGATACAAATACTTTAGCTAAAATAATGTTTATTTTTAATAATGTCTAAGTTAATACTTGTTCAAAACAATCACTTTAGCACTTTAGCACTTTAGCTTATTTTTTATAAATAAAATAATATATTTTTATTCAATAAATATAGTGTCATTAAAATTTGTTAATATAAAACATATTTTTAAATACAGAAACAAAATCATTTTAAAATGTAAAGATTCTGAAAGCACTGAAAGAGACCCTATAGTAATTAAATATGGATTTACAGTAGTAAAAACAAATTATATTTTATTATATGACATGATTAATATCATGGTTTTATGATGGTTTCTTTCTCAACATGGTGATTATTTTGAAGATGGACACCCAACATAATGTATTATATTTACCATATGAATCTAGCAATGTCATGTCAACATATGGAAAAGTCAGCCTTTCTATTAATTATCATGTTAATTATTGTGCCTTTTAGCCTCAACAGCAGGGGTGCTTTTTACCCCAAATACCATACTTTTACATATTATTTTGTTATTTCAAAACTGCTGTTTTACTTGAAAATCTGAAAATCATTAAGAAGACCTTTATCTCAAGATATATCCAAGAATTTTAGTAATTCATATTTGCTACTTAAATCTACAACATTTTTAAAAACATCAAATATTAGATCAAGTAAGCACAGAATCGACTTTGCACTACTGCCTGTGATCATGTCAAGGATCAGACAAATTTGCATGTGCATCTTGAAAAGCAGATGTTTTGGAAAGTGCTACGCCACGTTTTTTCTGCCATCTAGTGGTTTAGAGGAAAATGAAAGTGAAAGTGACGACGTATTGTCAAGTATGGTGACCCATACTCGAAATTGGTCCTCTGCATTTAACGAGTGCACACACACACACACAGTAGTGAGAAGTGAAGAAACACACACTGTGAACACACACCCGGAGCAGTGGGCAGCCATTGCTCCAGTGCCCGGGGAGAAATTGGGGGTTTGGTGCCTTGCTCAAGGGCAGTTCAGTCAGGGTACTGAAGGTGTAAAGAGCGCTGTTCATTCGCAATCCCCACCTTCAATTCCTGCTGATGCAGGAATCGAAGCAGCAACCTTTGGGTTACAAGCCTGACTCTCTAACCATTAGGCCATGACTGCCTAAAATCAAAGGTGCCTTTTACCCCCGTTGTACCTACTTATCCTCAAGCCATCCTAGGTATGTCTTTCTTCTTTCAGATGAATACAATCAGAGTTCTGTTAAAAATGTCCTGGCTCTTCCAAGCTTTAAAATGGCAGTGAATGGGTGTTGAGTTTTTAAAGTTCAATAAAGTGCATCCATCTCAGAGTATGTGAGCGGAGTGGAGTAGGATCGGAGCGCAGAGTGGAGTGGTGTGATTTTTAATGGAGTGAGGAGCGGAAATTTTAAAAGTTGTGGTTTTTACTCGCTCCAAGAACGCTCCACTACCGCTCCATCACGAGAACAATTCATGACAACAACCCATAATATAACTGCATATATAGCAAGAATTCACATGTTAAACATAGCCTGTTTAGCTAGCTTGATGGAGATGGATCACTCAAATCAGAAAGAATGTGAAGACTAGGATGACGGCAATGGACATTAGCAAAAAATTATAGTTTTCAATCAATTAGTTTGTTCTTTTCAAGACTGAATATTTTCAAGTGAAAGCGTGATTTAATAATGCATTCAAACAAATGTAACCATATTGTGGTACTTCATATCCGATTTCAAATGAGAAGAAATATATAAGAAATGCAGCGATCTGTACGTAAAATAACTGACGAAACGTATTGTTATTATTATTATTATTATTTTTGAATCACAAACATTTGCACTCCAAAAAGCAGCAATTACACCTTTTAATGCTGACTGACAACCATGTTAGCTTGGCATGAGGAAAAAATTTTGCGCACTAGTGTTCCAATAAGCCACTTTAAAATACTTTCATTTTATTTCTGTTACTTTCTTCTTTTAATATACGTTATGAACAGAACTGTGGTATTTCAAACATACTGATATAGTTTAGTCGCGGAGCGGTGTTTCTGGTATCAGTGAGCGAGGAGTGGAGCGGGAGCGGGAAACGGTGAACCCGGAGCGGAGCTGGAGCGGAGCGGTTATAAAATGCACGGAGCGCGGAGGGGAAATTGTTGTCACTCCACTCCGCTCACATACTCTGATCCATCTATCATAAAAAGTGCTTCACATGGCTCGGGGAGGTTAACAAAGGCCTTCTGAAGTGAATCGATGCATTTGCATAAGAAAAATATCTATATATTTAAAACAGTCTCTAGCTTCCAACTATCGCATGCGTGTTCACGAGAGAGTGGTGTTCCAGCGGATGACGCAGGACACAGGTATAGCATAAGCTCTGGTGAGAATATATATGCTACTCTCACAAGAACCAAGTTTTATTTACAGCAAAGGAAAACCAGTCTCCTCTTGGCTTATATCAAAATCCTCCAACATGTTTCTTTACAAATCCTAATTTTGTACTTCTAATTCGTGACCAGTGTTTGGTTTTGCTCTCTCCTCTGCACTTCTGTGTTCATCACCCTGTGTCATCCGCTGGATATTTTTCTTATAAAAACGTATCAATCTGCTTGAGAAGGCCTTTATTAACGGAGCCATATGGAGTATTTTTTATGATGGGTGGATGCACTTTACTGAACTTCAAAACTGAACTTAGCAGCCATTCACTGCCATTATAAAGCTTGGAAGAGCCAGGACATTTTTAATATAACTCTGATTGTATTCATCTGAAAGAAGAAAGTCATATACATCTAGAATGGATTGAGAGTGAATAAATCTTGGGATAATTTTCATTTTTTGGGTGAACTATCCAATTTAATGCATTCACTGTTTATTTAGACTGCTCTGATTCCTCAAATAGTGTTTTCTCATTCATTTAGTATGTTTACAAAGAAATAATCCTCTCAAATATTGTCAAAATAGTTTAATTAGTTAATGCTGTTAGTGTACTATAGTCTAGCATTAAAGGGAAGCTTGACTCATTTAATTTAATTGATATTGCTAGTATATTCCAGCTTGTCAAGTTTTTAAAGTATCTTCCCCAGTGCTTTAAGTGAAACATCTGAGAGAGTTAATACTTAAGTGACACGCAACTGAGAGCTCCATTATGTCTCCAGAGGTGAGATACACAAACCTCTGGGCAGTAAAACGTTCCTCTGAGGAGCCCTTTTTAAAGCAGAAGCATTTCTTACCGTAGTTTAATCCCACGATTGCACTTTAACTCAAATAGGACAAATGTTAAATGTTTGAAAGTGCGCCGCAGCGGTGGGAAATGGAGGGATGGCAGTGGGGCTTGCACTCAGCAGACGCTAGCGAGGCGATGATGTGTGTTTGCCAATGTGTCAGGGTGAAAATGGGAACATGTTCCACGGTGAGTGCTGTTCACTTCCAGGTCATCATCGGTTTTTTACCCTTGGTGAGAGGAGCAGCGTTCTCTGGGCTCCTTTGAGGCTGTGGGCAGAAACAGGGTGGTTTCTAAAGTAGGACAAGGACACCAGATGACAAACTGGTTCCTGTCTCAGGGCTGCCCTTGGGAAGGCCCCTGTACATAGTGTGATACACGTAGACGGCCTGGTCCCTTCTGCATTTACTGAGAGGCGAAAGTGATATATATGCAAGCTTTCCCACGCTGGTACTCATGTTGTCTTATAGTGACTTCAGTTTCAGTTCAAGTATGCAGTAATTTGTCTTTTTTTTTTTTTTTTTTTTTTTTAAATCTTATGGAAATTGTACCAGTCTGGTTTTTAAGTCTGACTAACAGACATAACAAACATTAATTACTCACCCTCATGTCGTTCCAAGCCTGTAAGATCTTCGTTCATCTTCGAAACACAAATTAAGACATTTTTGATGAAACCTGAGAGCTTTCTGACCCTGCATAGACAGCAACGCAACTACCACGTTCAAATAAAGTGTCTTTTTCATTTTCTTTGCACACAAAGTATTCTAGACGCTTTATAAAATTAAGGTTGAACCACTGATGTCACATGGATTATTTTTTTAATGTCCTTACTACCTTTCTGGGTCTTGAATATGTCAGTTGTGTTGATATGCAGGGTCAGAAAGCTTACAGATTTTAATTTGTGTTCCGAAGATGAACAAAGGTCTTACGGATTTGGAACGACATGAGGGTGAATAATTAATGACAGAATTTTAATTTTTGAGTGAACTAGCCCTTTAATTGGTCTGTTATTGGACTCTGTATTATGACCCTGCTCTGAAAGAGTATTTAGTTCACAGTGTGTAAATAATCCTTCATATATTTAATTATACATTGTGCTGTATATATTTGGACTGAAAGACAATATAGTTTGACTGCACAAAAAGTGCATATAAATGTATTTAGTGCAAAGCTGTACTGTATACACTACCATTTAGAAGTTAAATAAGTAAAAAAAAAAAGTTGGTATTTTTAATAAATGTTTTAATGTAAGACGTAACTTATGCTTACTATTTATTTTTTTATTTTTACTTAATTTATTTGATTGAAAATACAATAAAAACAGTAATATATTACAAAAAAATATTGTTACAGTTTAAAATAACAGGTTTCTAGCTTAATAGCTTTTAAAATATAATTTGCAAAGCTGAATTTTCAGCATCATTACTCCAGTCTTCAGTGGCACATGATCCTTCAGTAATCATTCTAATATGCTGATTTACTCAAGAAACAATTTTCATATTGTTAAGTTAAAAACAGTCATGCTGCTTAATATTTTTGTGGAAACCTGTGAAACTTACCTTTTTTTCTGGATTCTTTGATGGGTAGAAAGTTTAAAAGAACCAATTTTGTTTAAAATGGAGCTATTTTGTAATATCATAAATGTCTTTACTGTCACATTTGATCAATTTAAATGCATCCTTATTGAATAAAAGTATTCATTTCTTTAAAATTATTGAGCAGTAGTGTATTTATAGTCTAGTAACCTGATCATTCTGGTACACTGACTTTCTAACTAATTGGTCTAAGGCTGATTAGTTGAATTATTCCCTGTAAAATGAGGCTGGTTCACATGACACATTTTTTTTTTCATGATGTTTGGCTGTAGTGGTGGTGATTTAAAGGAATTTAAAGATGCAACCTTTCCATGAAGGTTTTACTGTGTAAGCTAGCAAGTAAACCACAACTTGCTCTCACTGCACTAATTAAAACACGCTGGTCTCTAGCCATACAGTAAATGTACATGTACAGTAGATAAAACGATCATCTCACTAATTCGACCACTGTGACCCTTACACTATATCCACACAAAAAATGCATTAACATTAGTACTTTTAATTGGAGGTGCAGTGGAGAAAAAATCTTGCTTTGAATAAATCGTTGCATGACGTTTTTTAATTACACACATGCTTGGCACTGAGCAAAAAAGTGGGTTAGCTCTTTTCCCAAGTGCATTCCTGTTATACTCAACAATGCAATTAAACTCTTTGCTCCCAACATTAAAAAAGCCGACCTCCTACTGTATGAAAGCCACCGACCTGTCACCCGCCCGCAGTGTTTTAATTTAATAGAGGTCACTGTTAAAAAATGATTATTGATGACTTGTTTATTATGGCTGTTTGTTTGCTACAGTGTTGTTAAAAAAAAAAATTGGTGGGTTGTTGTTGTGGTTGCTGTTTACAATAGCGAGCTGTTGTTGAGCGACAATGTAAATGCAGTCTGAATCCAGAAGCGGATCTGTGTTTAGTATAATCGGGGACAGATTTTCCCTTCGTATCATAGCATTGCTTATTCATGCTGTCTTGATGGTTGAGAGGCTGGATGGGAAGGAAATGATTTTTGCATGACGCAGAGGTATAAGAGGGAAGTTAAAAATATGCGCAGCTGTGATTTAAATGTTTCATGTAGCATGCAAGATTCACCACATAATGGAATGTTTGCACGGAAGCATTGCATCATATTACCGGATAACACGTGTAATGATGAGAAGCTGCAGTATGCCAAATGGAGGAAAAACATTTTAAAAGGTACTTTATCTAAAGTGCCTGGCTATGAACATAAGAATATTCATTTTATTTTATCTTAAATTTTATTTTCATATTCAATTTATTATTATTTTTAGTATTTTTTTTAATAATATATATTTTTTTACATTTAAAATATAATTTACCCACATTAATTTAAAAGGAATATTTGTTTAGAACAAGCTAAATATGATATTCTTCCAATTATCACAGTAAATAATTTTAAATATTTTGATGCATTTACATTGGGGCAAAGTGTTGCAAAAATTTGATTGACTTCAGATGAACATCTGTTATTGTAATGTAATTCCTGTGTTGCATTTTCTTTACATATTAATTTGTTTCTAGCACTTGACTACTTTGCACAGACAAGGCCTTGTCAGCATTTAATGTTTATTTAAAGTCTTGCTGCAAAACAGTGTGAATTTTAATATTTATTCTTATTTATACAGTATTTACACAAAACAGAACATTCCATTCAGTTCAGCCTTCTGCACTTTTCAATACTATTTACTATCATAAAACATTTTAATTAAGAAAGGTTTATCCTTGATTGTTATTCTTTGGATTTAGCCATCTGGTATTTGTAATTAAAAACATTTCATATGATTACAAAGCATTCTTTTAGCTAGTATTGGCTGTGTAGTGCATGACTTAATCAAGAGAGCAAGTGACAGTCCTCAGAATGCAGTACTTTCTTTATACAACTATAGGAAGAAAAAGACTCAATATAAATGACATTTATGGAATTTAAATAACAAAGTTGTTTTTGGTGCGCTTGAGATTTTGAAGAAAAGACTGTCGCTGTGTAAACTGTGTAACATGAAGTCTCATGTTCAACATGATTAATGTTTTGTCAGAATATTGCAAATGAGCTGTTTTCAGTAACACTAGCTGTTGTGGTGATGCTCGAGTCTCTGAAGAAAGTGTCAGTAGCTCAAGTCAAAGTCAAGCCAAAAGTAATTACATTAAAAACAAGAAGTAGATTGTCAAATATTCAATTTAGTCATAATTTCTCCAAACTGTTCCGCCTGCCAGATTTGAGATTAAAGTTCATGTTTTGATCTTTGTCACAATATCTCATAATTATCTTCACATTTGTTCAGTGTTGTCAGCCAAATAATGTAATAATTATTTTCTTATTCCAGCTGAATACAAAGACAAGAGATACACTTTACAAGTTACACTTTAAAACATTATGCACCATTTAGCACACGTTGATTATTAAATAAATGTAATTAATAATTATTGAATTAACCTTACCTTAGTTTTCTGTGTTTTGTTAAAAATTAAAGGAACAGTTCACTCACAAATAAAAATTTGCTAAAATTTACCATCCAAGATGTAAATGAGTTTTTCCATTTTTTTTTTTTTTTCACTTAGGAAACAGAAAAAAAATTACCTCAACGACATTAATTGTTGCCTTAGTTGCTGTGACAAGAATTTTTCTATTTGCACAATTAGCTTTGCATTAACAAACAAATTTACATTGGCTAAACTAATTATCTTTACTGCGAAGAACTGGAAAACTACTGTTGAGAGAACTCAAAGGTCTTACTGCACTAAGTTGCCTTTTTTTAAAATGTTTTCTCATCTATTTTTTATAGATTAAGACTAGCGGT
>JAHKKF010504800.1:0-12103 GCA_019740295.1 Labeo calbasu
ACTATTTTAAGTCATTCTTATCAAAACCAGGACGAACAAGATTTGTTATTTTAGTGTAACATAATATGACAGTTTTAACTTAAGAATATTTTTGGTTTCGTGTTCTCGGTCAATCGTCAGGTCATTGTCGCAGAGCCACCTTTGTGTAAAACGATCCCAGAGCAGTTCAAATGAAGACAACAAATGAAGCACAACATGTTTAACAGTGAAACCAGCCAATGATCTTCCCTCAATAAAATATTTGAAGATTTTAGTGCTTCATGTTGTTGTCATCAACTGAACTGTCTCTGCGAATAATAAGTAAAATGCTTCTTGGGAATGAGGTTTTACTGGCCAGTTTGAAATCCAGGTTTCATGTTGCTAGCTGGGTTGAATGAGGCTATTGCGATGCTAAATAAATGGGAAGTAACAAGCATTTTCTCCTGACTGACTTTGTTTTCACTTACGGGATAGCTGTCACATGACTGAACACATTTTCTCCAAAAATATCATTAACAAATAGAATATATACAAAGATATATAGTCCTGAGACTCTATAATATACTTCATCTACAGTTGAAAACACATCAGATGAGCACAAATATACAATGCTCTTTGACAAATAGACATGAAAAGCCTTTTTACACTTTACGCTATTAATTTTTGATTCCAGCTTAAGTGATTTTGTCCTCTTCCATCCTACATTAAATTATTTACATTGAGTTTAAGTGGGTTTGATGATGATACGTATTACGTAAAGCGTAGAGTGATTTCACCCATGTGTTTTGTGTGTGTGGTCACTTGCAGCAGGCTTTCTTCTTCAACGGTTGATCCACCAGTCTGACCGTGTTTACCCATACTCTGTCTTCCTGCTCCCTCAGGACCCTTAAAACATTAATTAAAATGCTTATAAAAAACATTTACATATCAGTGTTCATTAAAGGATTAGTTCACTTCTAGGGTAAAAATTCACCCCATGTTATCCAGAATGTTCATGTCTTTCTTTCTTCAGTTGAAAAGACATTAAGGTTTTGGAGAAAAACATTGCAGGATTTGTCTCCATATAGTGGACTTCAGTGGTTTCAATGCAGCTTCAAAGGGCTCTACACGATCCCAATTAAGGAATAAGGGTCTTATTTAGCAAAACGATCAGCCAAAGAAAAATGAAATTTATATACTTTTTATGAAGATGAGTATAATTTTCTTGTTTTGCCTAAATATCTTTTTTATTTTTTTTTTCATTTAGTACTGCTTTCAGAAGCTACAGAAGATACTTTCATGTTTCCCAGAAGACAAAATAAGTTAAATTTACCCTGATCTTCAAATTCAAAAGTTTTCACCCCCCTGGCTCTTAATGCATCGTGTTTCCTTCTGGAGCATCAGTGAGCATTTGAACCTTTTGTAATAGTTGCATATGAGTCCCTTAATTGTCCTCAGCATGAAAAATGGATCTCATATTCATGCATTCATTGCTGGAAAGGGTTAAAATACACAAAAATGCTAAAAAAAAAAAAAAAACAAAGAATTTGTGGGACCTGATTTTTCGGAAGAACAGCGGTCAGTTTAACTGTTCAGGACCAACAAGGGACTTATGAACAACTATTACTAAACAAAAAACACAGCTGTGGATCATTCAGGTAACAACAAAGTATTAAGGATCAACCATGTGTACTTTTGAACGGGGTAATTTTTATAAATTCAGCTATTATTTTCTCTTGTATACTATATGTAAATGTCTCATGTGAAATATCTTATTCAGGTCAGTACTAAATAAAAATAACATGCATTTTGTATGATCCCTCTTATTATCCCACTCAGATTCTGCAGGGTGTATGTGGACTATTGACTTCAACTGTATAAATAATAAGAAAATAAATAGTAATAAATATAAAATTTTCATATATATAAGCTGATTTTTTTTGGTTGTACACATATTTCACTTCCATATTTAATTTATTCAACAGCTGAATGTCTGAGATAAACTAAAGTAATGTGATCTCAACATGGCTGCCACCACATTTAGTGAAAGTAAATAAATTACATACAGTTCACACAATCTGGAAAGTTGTATTTTTGATCACATTTTAAAGATAAGAGAAAACCACAAGCTTTCTGGATGACATCTGATAATGCTTGCAATGGGTTAGCAGTCTCACAGTTATATATCTGTCTTTTTTTTGTGGGTTGCAGCCCTGTCTGAGTGTTACAAATATTACAGCTAAACAAAATATGACAAAGTCGTTTGAGTTCTTACCTAGCCAGGTGTATCATGGCCTCCAGCACGTTCGCTCCAGTATAAGCACTGCACTCGTAGAACATTAAGTTTGTTTCCTATCAAATACAGCAAGCTAATATTAATCTGTGCTTGCTGTGTTGAATAAGGTGATGTACACTTAGGTATTTATATCAATACACTATATACTGTGTGTTTGAGAGCACAAGAGAAGTCCACACCTCTGCTAGCATATCGGCCTCTTTTGTCTGCACTTCTCTCTCATTCTCCTTGTCTGATTTGTTGCCAAGGAGCATGACGGGTATAGGGTCGCCTACAGCCTCCTGTATGCTGGTCAGCCAGGGGCGGACTGATCTGAAACTGTCCTCCATTGTGATGTCGTAGATGACCACCACGCCATCTGCCTTACGGAAAAACTGCTTGGTAATGCTGCGATACCTGCAGGGCACAGTGACATTGCTTTTTTTAATGCTGGATGTTTATCATCAGTGACAAGCTAGATTATGTTTTGGTTATGCAGTAGATTACTCTAGACGACAAGCTTTTCAGAGATGCTTAAAGGGTAACAGTACAAACTGAGGAGCAAAAGTAAAGAATATAAACTGAAGCTGAATGTTAAAGAAGTTCACTTTCAGAATGAACATTTTTTGATAAATTACTCACCTCTATGTCGTCCAAGACGTTTATGTCTTTCTTTCTTCAGTCGCAAAAAAGGTACGGTAGGTCGAAAAACAAAAAAACATCTAAATTTCTCCTCCAACATCAAAATCGTCTGACATCGTTTTATCTTTTTGGTAAAGGGCGTTTAACACTGGGTCAGTACTTCTGCATACGTCAGATGTGCATGAATAAGTAATATGTGAGATCTACCTAGTGCTAGATGAGCACTTGTGGTTAAAAAGCATAAATTTGTATTTTTCTTACAAAATGACTGATTGTTTTGCTAGGACCCATATTCCTCGACTGGGATTGTGTAGAGCCCTTTAAAGCTGCATTGAAACTGCAATTTGGACCTTCAATCCATTGGCTGCCATTAAAGTCCACTATACGAAGAAAAATCCTGGAATGTTTTCCTCAGAAACCTTAATTTCTTATCGACTGAAGAAAGAAAGACATGAACATCTTGGATGACATGGGAGTGAGTAAATGAAGTGAACTGCTCCTTTAACGTCTTAAACAAGATGATAATAATTATGTAGATGCAAAACCCGTTCCTGTTTGTGCTATATAGGTATCAGTGCCTCACCTTTCTTGGCCTGCAGTGTCCCATAACTGAAGAGCCACATGACTGTCCCCCAAATTCAGTGTCCGCACACTATAGTCAATGCCTGCATCGAACAATTGCAAAGAAATGGCAAAGAAATAAATTACAATGGCCACTAGGAGGCGCTGTTGTGTAATATTTCGATGTGGAACATACAAGTGTATTGATTAAAAGTAGCTAAATGACTAAAAAGCTCCAGTTTTGTTTGTTTGCATATGCCATTCGTTTTTGATTATAGCTAATACAATGAAATTCATGCTTTTTAAGTGTCCTGATTATTTATGAAACCAGTACAGTTAAGTGGTGAAAGGCTAGAAACTTGCATAAAGTGAATTGATGGTGTTTGACATAATCTGCTGTGCAATGTGTGCCAGGTTTTAAATGCAGGCAGTGTGACTTCTTAAGCCTTTTCATGTGATGCTGATATAGAATTGTAGATTTTAGTTAACACACTTACACACACACACACACACACACAATTAAACACAATGCACTGCAAAGGCTTTAAGAAATAATACTATGCACAGGAACAATGCACAGACTTTAGATGTTAAAGGTTGCAAACTTTGGTAAATCAGTTTGAAGGGCCGTATAAATCATAATAATTACCACAAGACAGAAGAGTATTCCATCCTTCTGATCAAATAAGACAATAGAGGAGTTGTAATTACATGATTTGATCAGTTAACTGGATGTGCGGCCGTACCAATGTTACATGCATGTAAACAACAGCATGGATTTCATGATTAATGTGCTATCGAATACAACATTCTACTAATCTATGCTGTCTAAGCCACAGAGAAAAACATGTGGAAGCTGCTAAATCATATAAAAAAGGACTTAGTATGCAGGATAATGAGCAATATTTTGACAAACTTAAGTTAATAGGTAGTAAACATACATACAAGCAGTGTTAATTAAGATATTAGCCTAATATTCCACCTGCCTGACCAGAAATTATAATATGAACAAACATGAATGTTTTTTAAAATTCTTGCACTGGAAATCCTGGTTCAGTTTGGCCAACCACAAACATCTTTTGTTCCTCACACAGTTTTTTGCATGCTTTTCATTGATTTGTTATTACTTTTAGCAATCTATAGTACTCCAGATATTTTTCCCGGTCCAACCGATTAGTACAGCCCAAAACATGACAATAGTTGATTATATTTAGCAACAAAATATGCACATTTCATTCAGTTCATTGGCATTGTTTACATTTAGTGCAGCCAGTTTGGCCGATTGAAGGCGTCGTCATGAAAACACTCTATAGCAGGACCAAATTTGTATTTCCCGAAAATCCCTCATTATGAAGTCGTGTTAAACCTGAGCATTCCTGATCAATATTAAACCGTACATGCAGTGGGAGAGCAACTCACCCACAGTGGCTGAGGTGGCCGAATGAAACTGTCCATCACAGAAGCGTCGCAGCAGAGCTGTTTTTCCAACGCTGGAATTTCCCACCAGAATGACCTTAAAGAGTCGTTGAGGGGATGCAGTGGATCCTTCTGCAGGAACCTGCAGCCAAAAATACCCTAAGTGACCTCTTAAAACTATAGTTAAAATCTAGCTGTTTTCTGAAGGGCTGCTGTCTAACTGTTTAACCCTAATTAAACACACCTGAACCAGCTAATCAATGTCTTCAGACTCCCTAGGCCTAGAAACTTCCAGGCAAGTATAAGTTGGAGCTGGTTGGAGCTAAACACTGCAGGAAATTTGCCCTTCAGGAACAGATTTGTCTTAAAGTGCAATTTTTGTGTTATTTAAAGATCTCTTGTGTTAAAACTAACTAAAACCTTTTTAAAATTTCTCTCTGACACTTTAATTAAATAAATGGTTACTCTGAAAACCTCCACCTCCCCAGCTCCACCTGTATAAACCTGCAACAGGTTATTCTATATGCTATTTGTGCAGCAGCTGTATGTCTTAAATACTCACAGCACTGTATCGCCGTATGTACTTAAATATGCAAAAATTCTGTTATGATATTCAACATCTTTCGCTTGCCTGCTGGAGGGTCTCTTTTCCGACTGGCTGACCACGTGCAGATGAGGGCATGTTTCCTCTTATCCATTTCTTCTTAGTCGGCTTCTTCACTCTAACTGGTGGTGGAGAGTCAGCAGAAGCCAGAGACGCGTTGGATGGGTACAGAGAGCTTGTCTCTAGATTTTCCTGACTTTCTTCTACGCCCCGCTCTTCTTCTTCCTCACTTAGCTGATGCAGAAGAAGGTGAGTGTCTCCTTGCAGGAGGTGAGGGAGGTGGTCTTCCTCAATGGATATGACCCTGCGTAGAGGCCATCCATCCGGTGGCCCATCCTCCACATCCACCCCGACATTTGCACCTTCTGAATCCTCAGCTACTTTTTCAGATCGTCTATCCACCTCCGGCTTCCCATCATCCCCTGTGGTGTAGGGTGCACAGACACCGTTTGCTAAAGAGGAGGTTTTCCTGTTAGAACGCTGAGTCACTTCCTCTTTATCAACTTCTCTGAAATAGAGAGAGAGATGAGAGAATAAATGTTTCCATGTTAAATCATATATGTAGGTATTCTAAGAAAATGCATGTGAGGATTTCTCACTTTTTGACAGATGGTTTTCTCTCAGTGTATTTCATTGAGGCTGTGCTCAGTCTTTGCTTGCGTGAGGATTTTCTCATTGAATTACTGCATTTCTGTGGTGAAATACAAGGAGATATTCTTTTACTAATAGCTCTTATTAAATATACAAATATACACAATGTAGAATAACAGTAAAGTCATCAAAACCATAAAATAACAAAAACTAAAATAACTACAATAAACCATATTCAAATAAAATATAAACAATGAAATAAAATATTTGAAAAAAAAAAACATTCAGTTTCAAAATTCATAGGATTTGATATGTAGGCACAATTAATATGTGTCAGCTAAATTAATTTTAATTGTTCAAGCATTAGGCTTTAGATCAAAAAGTTTTTAAGATCATGACAAGCATAAATTAGTGTTGTTATTGTTAACTAAAACTAAAACTTTTACAAAATTTATTGAAATAAAATAAATGTTAAATAAAATATAATTTAATAAAAACTAATTTTTATTTCAGTTTTCTAATTTCTAAAGTAAGCTGAGATATTAGAATTACTAAAACTAAAAGTGAAATAAAAACTGAATGGACAAATATTTAAAAAAATAAAAAAAATAATAAAAATGACCAAAAAAAACCCAACAAAATGATTAAAACTATTTACATTTTTTATTTAAACAAAATAAATGTTAACTAAAATACAATTAAATAAAAACTTGAACTTATTTTAATTTCAGTTTTCTAATTTCTAATGTAAATTGAAGTATTAAAATTAGTAAAACTAAAAGTGAAATAAAAAACAGAATGGACAACATTTAAAAAATAAAAATGACAAAAAAACAACAAAATTACTAAAACTATTAAAACATTTTATTGAAATACAAGAAATTATCTGAAATAAATGAAATAAAATAAAAAATAGTAAAATTACTAAAACTAAAAGTGAAATAAAAACTGAACGGACAAAACAAAATAAAAAAACAATAAAAACTAAATTACTAAAACAATTTAAAAATTTAAAATTACTATAAGTAAAAGTGAAATAAAACTAAACTATTAAATAAATAAATAAAAATTACAAAAATGTACAAAAACTTCAAAAAAAAATTATTTTCATTTTTTTTGGTTAATTATTACTATTTTTTGTAATTGTGATGTGTGTTTTGTTGGGTGTATTTTTAACTAATTTAGAAATGGAATATATAAACATAAAAATAATTTAAAAATTGTAAACTTACCAGGAAGTTAATATCTCGCTCATCTCGTAGATGTTTATTCATTTCTCTGAAAAACATTTGATTTACATTTTTTTGTTGTTTATCTTTGTCTACAGTATATGTAAGCATGTACCAAGCTCACCTGAGTAGATCCAACTGTTTCATCAAGCTCTGTTTTTCTCTCTGCAAGCCTTCTGTGATTCTGTACATCTCCCTGTGAGGGAATAAAGTGTTTGTGTATGACTCAAGACTCAAAGACACTGGTGGGATCTTTGTGTGTACATAATAATTGCATAGACTGACATCTCTCTTTCCTGCTGTAGTCGAGAGGCCTGCTCCTGCAGAATGCCCAGCTGCTCCTGAGCCAGCACTAGCTCCTGGCAGGTGTGCTCAAGTTCACGAGACAGCTCCTCATTGCTCATTTTGAGTTTAACGTTCTCCAGTCGACTCACCTGGTGTTCGCTATGAAGGTCGCGACATTGTCGCTCCAACTTAAAAAAATAAAGAGGCAAAGAGATTGACTTGAAAGGGTGCGAGCTGCACAAAAGTATACGATTTTGTAAGATTATGACTGTTTAATCGTAACACTAACCCTCCTCTGTTTTTGGAAAAGCTGCTCCAATTCCTGTTCTTTACAGCGGAGCCGCTGCTGAAGCTCTTGACTGCGCGACTGCAGGTTTTCAGAGTCCTGGAAGAAAGAATTAACATACTAGTCAATTCTAAGACAAATGAGATGCTTAATATTTATGTGGAAACTGTTATACATTTTTTCAGGATTCTTCGATTAATAGAAAATCCAAAAGAACAGCATTTATCAGAATTTTTTTAATAACACTCTATACAGTTGAAGTCAAAGGTTTACATACACCTTGCAGAATCTGCAAAATGTAAATTATTTCACCAAAATAAGAGGGATCATACAAAATGCATGTTATTTTTTATTTAGTACTGACTTGAATAAGATATTTCACATGAAAGACAATAAATATAGTTCACGAGAGAAAATAGTTGAATTTATAAGAATGACCCCATTCAAAAGTTTACATTCACTTAATTCTTAAACTGTGTTGTTACCTGAATGATCCACAGCTTTTTGTTTTTTGTTTGTTTTTTTGTTTAGTGATAGTTGTTCATGAGTCCCTTGTTTGTCCTGAACAGCTAAACTGCCTGCTGTTCTTCAGAAAAATCCTTCAAGACCCACAAATTCTTTAGTTTTTCAGCATTTTTGTGTATTTGAACCCTTTCCAACAACGACTTATGATTTTCTCACACTGAGGACAACTGAGGGACTCATACGCAGCTATTACAGAAGGTTCAAACAGTCACTGATTCTCCAGAAGGAAACACAATGCATTAAGAGCCGAATTTGAAGATCAGGGTAAATTAACTTATTTTGTCTTTTGGGAAATATAGAAATATCTTCTGTCGCTTCTTAAGGGCAGTACTAAATGAAAAAAAATATGACATTTGGGCAAAATAAGAAAAATGTACACATCTTTATTAAACTTCAAAAGTTTTCACCCTCGGCTCTTAATGCATCATTTTTCCTTCTGAAGCATCAGTGAGCGTTTGAACCTTTTGTAATCGTTGCACATGAGTCCCTCAGTTGTCCTCAGTGTGAACAGATGACTCTCGAAATCATAGTCATTGTTGGAAAGGATTCAAAAATGTTGAAAAAACAATTTTTCTGAAGAACAGTGGGCAGTGTAACAGTTCAGGACAAACAAGGGACTCATGAACAACTATCACTAAACAAAAGTTTTGAACAGGGTCATTTTTATAAATTCAGCTATTGTTTACTCTTGTGGACTGTATGTAAATGTCTTATTCATCTTATTCAGGTCAGTACTACATAGAAAATAACATGCATTTTGTATGATCTCTCTAATTTTGGTAAAATAATTAACATTTTGCAGATTCTGCAGGGTGTATGTAAACTTTTGACTTCAACTATATGTCTTTACTGTCACTTTTGATTAATTTAATGTGCCCTTGCTCAATAGAAGTGTTAATTTCTTAAAAGCACAGGCAAGTTTAAGGTATGTTACATGTTTTTACCTTCAGAATTGCTCGATCTTTTTCATTAATGATCTGTTGCTCCATTTCCTCATACAATCTGCAAATTTCAGTGTCATGTGTGGCTGCTTTCCTGTGCAATCAGACAATGGCATATAATGTTAAAACATACATTTAGCCTAATACAATCAAAAAGCAAAGTTATGACACCAACAAGCCTTTTACATAATATTACACCCTAAATTCAGTATTCAAAAACAATGGCTCAGACATTCACATCCAGGTAATAATTAAGGATCATAAGATTTCATAACTACACAATGGAGCCCTAGATTTAATCAGAATGTGCTTTATTCACCCCTAAAAAGTATGTAAAATCATGTTAAGTGGTCACTGGATGTGGATAGAACAACATTCTATAGAGAATTACATTAAGCCTCTAAGCAGAGATTATTCACAGATAACACTGTGGAAATTAAGTATACAAAGCAGATTATTGTCTCTTAAACATGGGTGACTTTACATGGTACTGTTCTCAGTTCCTTATTTCATGTTGCATAATCATGTCACCTCCTGAGGGCGCTCTCCATCTCCTTTCTCTCTTGTTGTGCCTCTTTGATTTGATGCGTGACACGGGCCAGGAACTCTTCAAGAGTCGGACAAGAGGTGAGGCTCATCATTCCTGAGCTGAGCCCACAGGCTGCGAACCTCACTCGGGCTGAAATGAAGAGAAAACTGTTTAAGAAAGCACATTTTTTGTAACGCCATATGCAGAGCACAGTGTGAAACATCAGTACTGACTCTTGAAACACATTGCTGGCACCCAAGCTCTCCATCAACATGCTGAAATGTCTCACTTCATCATCCTCATTTTCTGACAGCTCTTCATCCCCTGAACTTTGATCAAGAGCTTCTGGAACTTTCTGAGAGGGTGTGTTTATTACTTCCTCTGTCATAGAGACTTTCTGTCCATGAAGAAAGGTACCTGGGGAACCAACACAGAAATACCTTGGAAAAGTTTCATTTTCAAGCTCCTTTTTCTGGAAGAAGATAAACTTACTAAATCCGGAGGAAAACTCTCCTAGTGTCAGGTATCCATTTTTGTCAAGATCTAGTGAGTCAAAGACGTTCTCAAGATCCTCAGTAGTGAGTGGCAGTTCTTTGTGTAGCTTCTAAGACAGAGAAGAAATAGATGGGAAAATACATCATCAACTTTTTTTTTTTTTTGCTTCTAGATATTCTACCAGCCTACTATGAACACTATAAATGAAAAAAATAACATTTATATAGAAGGGTAAAAAAAAACAACCTAAATATCCATAACCAAAAACAAAACAAAAAAACAAAAACAAATATAAAATAAAATAAAATTAATAAAAGAAAAGAAAAATAATTAATTAAATAAAAATAATAATATAAAAGAAAAGAAAATTAATAAAAAAGTGGTGAAAAATGTCCACTTTAAGGACCCCTGCTTTACCCTCATATCTGTACGTGTGATGAAGCCCTTTCCCTCGCTGTCACAGATCTGAAAAAAGTCCTCTATTTTGTCCAACATAGCAATGTGTCCCCATCCTGCCTCCTTATTCACACTTTTCCTTGACTTTTCCTGCTTCTCATCCTGGTCTGAGCCACTGCTTACCACCCGTGTGGATCCAACATGTCCAGTCTCCGACATGATTATCAGTAAAGCTTACCTTGATGCAATGCAAGCAAGAGACGGGACAGCACAAACGGGATGGACATCTAGGTCCAATAGAAGATGTAATGCATTGCTGACTGGTACTGAATCTTTGCTGTGGGTCTCAGCTGGAAGTGTAAAAGAAAGTACAACACATCAACAATCCTTTGCGTCTTTAGGAATGTTAAGACTCTGAGAAGTGAAATGCAGATTACTGGTGTATATGTGTGTTTGTGTCATTGTGTGTGCAGCACAAAAGATTTACAAGCCTTGCTTGAGCTTAAACTTCAGGACTGTACAAGCTAAACATTTAATGTTTTATTGAACACTTCAATACGTTACCTCAATTTAATAAAATTATAAAAGTTGCTAAATATAACATGATGTAAAGGACTGTAAGGAGGATTTTATGAAAAGTAAGAGGTTTCTGTGGTGAAATTTCCTGTTTGAGCAGAAGTTGAACTTGCTAAGTTTTACACAAGAGGCTATCAAGTACTTTGTATTAATATTTAAGCATACACCAATAAAATGACGCTTGACATTTTAAGGCAGATAAAGTTGAGGCATATCTTGCTCGTCAGTGTTTAGCAATAAAAGCTGAATGCCAGACTTTGTAGTAAAATAGTGATACATAGTCTTACAGTGAGCAATTCGTATGATGAAAATACAGACTTACAGCTCTTACCTGAACAATAAAACAAGTATTTAACTCTTCAAGGTCTATGCCGACAATAATGTTTGCATAAAATTGTTTAATTAAGTCCAGTAAATGGCTGAGGTTTGTTGAGAACGACCATGACTCGGGTTTATATACTCGGATCACAGCACGCAAGAGGAGAAGAGGAGGAACTTATTCAGATTGCGGTCAGATTCATAAAAATATTGCTTGTTATTCTCTCAACATATTTCAAAAACAGTATTTTTGATCTCTGGTTAACATTTTGTATAGCTACTGAAAATGTATTTTAGTTAGTTAGTTATACTTTATTGTTCTTTGGTGTATGAAAATTGGTCTTTGGTCTCGCTTGACACAACACATCAAATAAATACTTAAAGGGGTCATCGGATGCCCATTTTCCACAAGTTGATATGATTCTTTAGGGTCTTAATGAAAAGTCTCTAATATACTTTGATTAAAAATTCTCAAT
>JAHKKF010504803.1:0-11126 GCA_019740295.1 Labeo calbasu
TTATAAATGTCTTTGCTGTCACCTTTGGTTAATTCAGTGCATCCTTGCAGAGTAATTAAAATAAAATAAAATAATAAAATAAATAAAATAAATAAAATAAATAAAATAAATAAAATAAAATAAAATAAAATAAAATAAAATGATGACCCCAAACATTTAAAATCTAGTGTATGTGAGTGGGCTTACCTGCAGAATAATTGTATTATTTTTAAATAATAAAATAAAATAAAATAAAATAAAATAAAATGTTGACCCCAGACTTTTAAAAGCTAGTGTATGTGACTGGGCTTGCCTGCAGAATAATTATATTAATTTTAAATAAATAAATAAATTAATAAAACAAAACAAAACAATAAAATAATATAAAATTAAATTAAATTAAATGCTAACTCTAAACTTTTAAAATCTAGTGTATGTGAGTGGACTTGCCTGCAGAACAATTGTATTAATTTTAAAATAAAATAAAATAAAATAAAATAAAATAAAATGACCCCAAACTTTTCAAAGCTAGTAGCTTTTCAAAGCTTTATGTGAGTGGGCTTACCTAATCTATTGGAAGGGTTTCGTTTGAAAAGACTCCTGAGAAGACTCTGAGCTTCTGAACTCAGAAACTGAGGCATTCCAAGCTTTGCCCTACAAAAAAAAAAAAAAAAAAAAAAAAAAAAGAGATCAAGAGTCAAGCCAGAGTTCAGATAGTCAGCAAATGAAAGCTCATCACTTTATTACTAAGCTACACAATTGTAAGTGCTGGTCATTTTATTATCCAATGAAACATCTTTCTATATAATTTTTCACTTCAGATTTGCCTGCCCTACCTCAAATAAAACAGTTTGTACAGACCATTTAATATACATGGCGGCCAGAAGTCACTTCATATCTAAGTGGGCAGTTTTAATGCAGTTTTAATGTGACCTTGTGGTGATAAAGTCAAATGATGGTCACATATCTGTCTTCACAAGTCTAGAAGTCAGATAACATAGAATGGAGGAAAAAGACAAAATCAGTCACTGTCATCTGCACTGATGTCACTTCCACAGCTAATACTTTGTGCGTTCACATCAGTGGCAATTGTCGGTTCTTATCAGTCCTCTGCAGAAGCCTCAGATGAACACTGTAATTGACAAACCCTCATCTTGCCTTCTCTCTAAATGTCTGCCGTCATTCCACTAAACCCACGTTATCAAAACTGTCAAACTGTACGCAAACCTTTGGTTATAATTATCCACCACAGCGGTGCTAATGTGGCACGCCGGAGCGTTATTCACCCCTCAGCAGGTCGCACTGTGACGTGACGCGTGTTTTGTGCGGTTCCGTGTTTACTGATGGTTAAGTGCTTAGTCTTTAAGCTAAACAGCACTGTCAGCTAAACCAAGGGCTTCTCCTCATCGCTACAGCACTTAGCATCCAGATGTTACTCAGACCAATTCCGCTGGCTCTTCCCACTTAGAGTGGATGAATGTGTTTAGATTATAGTGTGAGGTGAGTCTCCGCGGAGATAGAGGAAGCATGAGGCCGTCGCACTTACTTTAGTATCATAGTCATGGTTTCCTTGCGGTCCTTGCCTTGGAAAGGCAGCGTTCCAGTCAGCATTTCAAACTGAGGATGGAGAACAAAACAAGTGTGATTTTATATGAATAAAAGTGCACTTTTTTGTTTATGTTTAACTGCCTGATGAAACACTATTCCAGATTGTTCCGGTCAAGATTAGTTATACAAAATTAATAAAGTCAAATAAAATAAAGTCAAAACTTTTGAGGAGAAAGAAATTACTGAGATCAGTTTCAGTGGGAAAATACACTAAATGCTCAATAAACAAGAACTGAAACAGGAAATATTGCGCCCTCACCATGAGAACACCGTAAGACCACCAGTCAGCGCTATAAGTGTGTCCTCTTCTGTTCACCACCTCTGGTGCCATATACTCTACCGTCCCGCAGAAAGAGTATGCTTTATTTTCGTGGTCGATCGACTCCTTGCTGAGTCCAAAATCTGAAGACATACACAAACACTTTCAGTATGGCAACATTAGTGTTTCTACTCTTAAAACTACAAATAAAGCTACTCAAAATCGTTTTTGTTAACTGAAATAATGCAAGCTGAAATAAAAGTTAAATGTACATATATGTGTATTTACATGGAAGGCTGTTTCCAGCACTAAATTAAAAAAAAAGAAAAACAAAAATTCTGACTTTATTCTCGCAATTGTGAGTTTACATCTCGCAATTCTGACCTTTTTCTCAGAATTGTGAGATATAAACTTGTAATTGCGAGTTATAATATCAGAATTACAAGATATAAACTTACAGTTCTGACCTTTTTCTCAGAACGGTTTGTCTCTCGCAATTCTGACCTTCTCATAATTCTGACTTTTTTTCTCATAATTTCGAGTTTGTATCTCGCAATTCTGACTTTTTTTCTCAGAATTGTTTGTATCTTGCAATTCTGACTTTTTTCCTCGCAGTTCCAAGTTTGTATCTCGCAATTCTGATTTCACATCTCCGCAGTTGACTTTTTTCTCAGAATTGTTTGTATCTTGGAATTCGGAGTTTCTTGCAATTCTAAGTTTATATTGCGCCATTCTGATTTTTTTTTCAGAATTGTTTGTATCTTGCAATTCGGACTTTTTCCCCTCACAATTCCGATTTTACATCTCGCAGTTGTGACTTTTTTTCTCAGAACTGTTTGAATTGTTTGTATCTTGCAAGTCTTACTATTTTCTGGCAATTTCGAATTTATATCTTGCAATTCTGCCTTTTTTCTCAGAACTGTTTGTATCTTGCAATTCTGACTGTATTCTTGCCATTCCAAATTTATCTCACAATTCTGACTTTTTTTTTTCTTACAATTGTTCGTATCTTGCAATGCTGATTTTTTTCTTGCAATTCCGAGTTTATATCTTGCAATTCTGATTTTTCTCACAATTCCGAGTGTGTATCGTGCAAATCTGACATTTTTTTCTCAGAATTGTTTGTATTTCACAATTCTGATTGTTTTCTCGCAATTCCATTTTTACATTTGCAATTCTGACTTTTTTTTTTGCAATTCTGAGTTTATATCTCGCAATTCTGTCATTTTTTCTTCAGAATTGTTTGTATCTCGAAATTCTGACTTTTTTCCTTGCAATTCCGATTTTACATCTTGCAATTCTGACTTTTTTCTCAGAATTGTTTGTATCTTGGAATTCGGAGTTTCTTGCAATTCTAAGTTTATATTGCGCCATTCTGATTTTTTTTCTCAGAATTGTTTGTATCTTGCAATTCTGACTTTTTCCCCTCGCAATTTCGATTGTACATCTTGCAATTCTGACTTTTTTCTCAGAGTTGTTTGTATCTCGCAATTCTTACTTCTCTCGAAATTGCTAATGCATATCATGCAATACTGACTTTATAACTGCAAGTTCATATCTCACAATCCTGAGAAAAAAAGCTAGATAAATTGCTAAATATAACTGCGAGATAAAAAGCAGCAATTACCTTTTTTATTGTTTATTTATTGGGGAAATAGGCTTTATATATAATGGGATAGGGATATATATACACATACACACACACACACACATATACATATATGTAGTATGTAAACAAGTAACAAAGATAACAATGAAAACTAAAAATCTGAAAATAATAGCTAAAAATAATAATAAATAATACTAAAACAATAAACATCTAATTTCTCACAATCACTGCACAAAACCTCATTTTCCACACTTTGTGCTCTGTGCAGTTCATCTTGTCTAATAGTTTGAGTGTGGTTTAGATCATAGTCATAAACCTCTACAGAGGGAAGGTTAAAGCGTCTGTCTGCCCTCCCATGAGGCTGCAGTCAAACGGTATCAACACAAAGCTCTAAACGCTCAAGGTGGCACCATGCTGATGCAGCCATTCTAGCAATCTGAAATTACCTACCTGTCAGCTTTATGTGGCCTTCCTCATCCAGAAGAATGCTGAAATTACACAGATTCACAGCATTAAAAAGCCATTTAACAGAGCATGAACACACTCACACAAAGGGTCCCCCTTGTTTTCTACTGCCATTCCCACCCTCAGCCATGAGGACATATAGAGATATGTCACCGCTACAAGACTACAACCATTATTTTTATAGCCCTATTCTTGCCAGACATAAATGTGATTTATGGACGACCTTACAGACAGCGAGGAAGGATAGAAAAAGAGAACGAGCGAGTGTGTTTAGTGATAAACAAGAAAAAAAAGCACGTCAAAAAGGCAAGTATGGAAAAGAAGAACATACACTGTTGGCCAAAAGTCTCATTTTCACTAAGGCTGCATTTATTGAAAAAAATACAGTAATATTACATTAATACTGTGAAATATTATTACAAGTGAAATTAACGGTTTTCTATTTTAATATATTTTAATATATTTTTAATATATCAGTCTTCAGTGTTAATTGATTCTTCAGAAATCATTCTAATATGCTGATTTTGTGCTCAAGATTTCTTACTGTTAAATATTAAATTAAATGATTAAATATTAAATATTAAAATGAATAATTTCTTATTATTGTCAATCTTATCTTGCAATTCTGAGTTTATATCTTGCAATTCTGACTTTTTTCCTCACAATTCCGATTTTACACCTCACAATTCTAACTTTTTTTTTCTCAGACTTGTTTGTACCTTGGAATTCTGATTTTTTTAAATATATATTTTTAATATATCAGTTTTTCAGTGTTAATTGATTCTTCAGAAACCATTCTAATATGCTGATTTTGTGCTCAAGATTTCTTATTGTTAAATATTAAATTAAATGATTAATTGCAAGATAAGATTGACAATAATAAGAAATTATTCATTTTAAAATTTAATATTTAATATGCTGATTTTGTGCTCAAGATTTTTTTATTGTTAAATATTAAATGATTAAATATTAAATATTAAAATAAATAATTTCTTATTATTGTCAATGTCATTTTTTTACAGATCTCCTGCTCTGAAGAACAGCATTTATTTGAAATACAAATCTTTCGTAACATTATTAATGTCTATACTGTCACTTCTGATTGATTTAATGCATCCTTACTAAATAAAAGTATTTATTAAAAAAAAAAATATATAAATACTCCGAAGCCTGCTTTCCCCTCAAAAATTTCTTTCCATACTTCCCTTTTTCCCATTTTTTTAAGCAATAACACACATTAAAAAAGTTTAAGCAATTAATAAATAATTACTTCATTTTCAACTACATTTTTTTTTTTTTAAGTTTGATGGTCTCTTTGTTTTAAAACGTACAGGTTAGAAATTAAATCTAGTCTAAACTAGATTTATTTGAGAACATTTAGTACTTCTCTGGTTTCAGATCTCTGTAGATGATGCCTAGTCCATGCAGATGGTCCAGAGCCAAAGCCAGTTCAGCCAGATAAAACTTCACATCCTCCTCTGTAAACATCACCTGAGGAAAGATAGCACATGATTTACATGTCAATCAGACAGTCTCGTCCTCTTTAAGTGGATAGTCTTGGCTGCAAACAAGCAAAAAGACTTAAGAATATGCTTTGTAAGTTGCTTTGGATAAAAGCGTCTGCTAAACGCTTAAATGCAAATGTAATGCTTGGGATAACCATTCACCATTTACCTCTTTTGACAGTCGAGTAAAGAGATCACCTCCTCTTAAAAAGTCCAGAATCAGATAGAGCTTTCCTTCAGTCTGGAATGCTACATGAAGTACACAAGAAGAGTGTGAGAAAGAAAGAAAGGCTCCATTGGCTAACAGAACATTAGAACAAGAGCTGTTCTTTATTCTGATTGGCTGATGCCCAGCACTTACCATAGTGTAGCTTGACAATAAAGGGATGATTAACCTCCACCAGGATGTCCCGTTCCATCTTGGTCCTGACCCGATCCCGTACTGAAAACACACGCATAAATAACAACACTTGTGTTTACTTCCATTGAGTTCACTAATAACGCTTCTCTACGTTCCCCCCGCCCAGAAATCTGGCACAGTAGAATTACGCAGATGGCACCGGATGACTAATTAAATAAAGTAGGGAGAAAAATGCAGTGCAAGAGAGACAAGAGAAGCTGAGAGCTGTAGGGGGGAGGAGAATCATTTTACTCCTGTGGATGTAGATGTGTTTATCATCTGGAAGTGCTGTTTTTCGTTGTCGTTCCTTTCCGTGGATATCAATTTACATTCTTAAACAGCTACAACTGGGAATTAACTAACCAAAACATGAAATAAACAGATTTTAACAGGTTGCTGTGGAAAACGTAAATGCGCAGGAAGTTTTCTGAGCGATCTGGTGTTCCACGTGTTAGTGAGACTTTTGAACTGACTTTAATATCTTGGCTAGCAAACCTGCGAGATTTCCTGTCAAGGACAAAAACAATTAATTTGCACATTCAGCTATGGGACTAAGGCCAAACATCAAACCTTGTTCCTGTTTTATTGAATTTGTTTCAAGCAGTTCAATTTGCCAACTCATACTTCATACAATTCCTAGACAATATATGACCCAAGTCAATATATGACTATTCAAAAAACACTGACAGCATTTAATAATAGAGTTACAGAAGTTAAAGTGTTTTGAAAGGAATTTGCCCGCTGTGTCAGTTGCAGCGCAGTTTGCATAAATGTTATGTAAAATAAGTGGTAATTTCATTTTAGTAATTTGTGTATGTTACATATTATTATATATTATATAGTATATTTTAATTATATATATAATTATTTTTATAATTTTGTTTTTTTAAAGAAGTTTCTTACGCTCATTAAAGCAAAGCTGCATTTATTTGATCAAAAATTCAGAAAAAACTGTAATATTGTGAAGTATTATTTTAATATAAAATAACTGTTTTCTATGTGAATATATTTTAAAATGTAATTTATTCCTGTGAATGCAAAGCTGAATTTTCATCATCATTACTCCAGTCTTCAGTGTCACATGATCCTTCAGAAATCATTTTAATATTAATATTTATTATCAGTGCTGGAAAGTTGTGCTGCTTAATAGGATTCAGGATTCTTTAAAAAAAAACAGGATTCTTAAAAAAAAAAAAAAAAAAAAAAAATTGTATTTTAAAATTTGTATTTTAAATTTTAATTTGTATTTGTATAAATTAATACTTTTATTCATCTAGAATGTGTTAAAAAAGTGATAGCAAAGACTTATATTGTTAGAAAATATTTATATTTTATAATAAATGCTATTTTTTTTTTACTTTTTATTCATCAAAAAATCTTGAAAAACAAGAATCACAGGTTGAAAAAAAATATTAAGCAGCATAACTGTTTTCAACATTGATAATAAAAGTAATAAATCAGCATATTAGAATGATTTCTGATGGATCATGTGACACTAAAGACTGTAGCAATGGCTGAAGAAATTTCAGCTTCGCATCACAGGAATAAATTATATTTTAAAATGTATTCAAATAGAAAACTTTTATCTTAAAATGTAATAATATTTCACCATATTAATGTCTTTTTCTGTATTTTTGATCGCCTTGATGAGCATAAGATAATTCTTTAAAAAACATTAAAAAAATCTTTTTGTTCCCAAACTTGTGAACAGCAGTGTATGCATATGTGCATACTGTAATGTTGGCCGTTGTTTTACACTTCAGCACTTGCCACTAAAAACCCCATGCTGACTGACTTGATACCTTTCAGGGTGGCTTTTTTCAGCACTTTCATTGCGTACAGCTGTCCAGCATCCGGGCCTGTTGTCTTTCTCACCAAAAACACCTGCAACACACAAACAAAATCAAGGCTTCATCAAAACAGCATTTAAAAAACATTTAAAAACCGGATCTACTTTACTCATCAGTTCTTCTTGAAAACACAATTAGTTCTGTGCTGTGCTGTGACACTGTAACTATAGTGACCGTGACTAGCTCCATGTGTAATTTTACAGAGATTGTTGTTAAAATATGAATGACTGTTTTTTTTTCATCTGCGCATGGCTCAGGCTTTCATCTGTGCTGATTGCCTCTCAAAGCACAATGCAAACACACACACAAGCCAAATCCTAAAAATATATTCGTATAGTGGGCGGTATGACCAAAATCTTATATCACTGCATGAGTAATTTTAAATCACAGTAACAATATGTACACACAGTTATTTGCCTAAATATTGTAAATATCACATAATATGCATTATTTGATTATGTAATAGCTTAATTACTTCAAATATGAAACAGATTGCACCTCATCTGATAATTTTTGGGGGTATTTTTTGGAACGTGATCAAGGTTTCTTTCTCTTTCTTTCTTTCTCTCAGTATAACTTTAACAAGTAGATCTCATTTGTTAACATTAGTTAATACATAATACATTAACAAAGGAACAATGAGCAATACATTTTTACATGATTTATTAGACTAGTTAATAGTTTTACTAACCATTTATTTCATTTTATTTTATTTATTTTTTATTTCACTTGATTTCATTTCATTTTATTTCACTTTAATGAATACAATTATTCTGCAGGTAAGCCCATTCACATACACTAGTTTTTAAAAGTTTGGGGTCAGTATTTTATTTTATTTTATTTTAAATTTTAAGATTGACCCAAGATTTTAAGTCTTGGGTCAGCATTTAATTTAATTTAATTTAACTTAATTTAATTTTTTGTATTAAACAAAAATATAAAATATACTACATTTATTAATTTAGATCTGGCTTAAAATACAGCACCGTATTTTAATTTTACTGTTAGTGTTATTTTAGTTTTCATTTATATACTATAATATTATGAATATTTTGAATTAGCTTTTTATTTTTATATTTCAGTTGTGATTTTAATATTTTAATAAGTATTTTAATATTTTAGTATTTCAACTTTAAGATATATATTTCAGTTAGTTCCCAAGTTTATTAAACTAAGTTTTTCATCCAATATTTATGTTTTTAATAGTTTTAGTTTACAATAACATTCTTATATACAATAACAAGTCTCTGCATAGACCTATGGGGTCCTTGGATTAATAGAGGTTGAAGACAGGGTTGCCAGGTTTTTCACAATAAATCGTGCATAACTGCTTCTCAAAACTAGCCCAAAACTAGCCCGTTTTGAGGTGGGTTAAAAATAACATTCTGCTGGATTCCCCTGGTAAAACTCACATTCCAGGGGATAAATATCATGTTACTGGGGTTGCTTCAACCCGCGGACATGAAAAACAACCTGCGTCAGCAGTGTTCAAATAGCCCAATTCTGTGGGAAAACCACAGACTTGGCAACACTGGTTGAAGATAACAGAAAATTTACCTGTTTATATATTTGTATCATCATATATACTGTATATAAAATCATACTTCACAGCAGTAACTTAATGTGACGTACCTTTCCGAAGGAGCCTTGTCCAAGCACCTTCCGGAGCTCAAACTGCTGCGGGTCGGCCTTCTCTGAACCCTCTTTAACATGATGTGTAATGCTGATCTCTTTAACAGACACTTCTTCCTGGAGAGAGGATGACAACAAGCCAGAGAGAGAATTACATCAGCGAGAATCACAAAAACTTTGACAGATGGTACAAACACAAGTAAACCAGGGAGCCGGAGAGAAAACACTTTTACTAAATTAACCCAAACTTAATAATAAACCTCAACATGCAGCTTTAAATGAACACAAGACTGAAATAAGCGGGAATTTTAGCGAAGCGGTCACAAACGCATCACTCTCACCCACGCCACGCACATCACAGCAGTGCGCCGTTGTGTCCCACGTGTTCTCGGGCCCGACCTGGGGCTCGTCACCCTGCTCCATGCCTGAGGGAGGAGGGGTTGAGCCCCGGCTTTCCCCCCGCAGTGTGTGCCTGCTGCTGGGCTTCTGATGCACAGAGAGCGCAAGACCACACTCGGTAGAAAGCTCGTGTGACGGACGGCTTCCCACACGGTTGCCATGACACCGCCCCCAATCCTCCTGCTCCATCACAGTAGCGGTGGGCGTGGAGAAGGGTGACTAAAGACACAACGTTCAAGCTCTTCTTTCCTCACTCTCTTCCTCCCACTCTCTCTCTCTCTCTCTTTCCGTCCATTTCTCTTTGTCTCCCCCTCTAATCCATCAGCTTTCCATCTCCACACGGTGAGATGATGTCATCCTACGTTGGCGTACCAGCAAAGTGTCTCTCATGCAAGTGATGAAAGTTTATGGGCACAGACGGTCCTCCATCACTCAATATACTGAGACCCAAACAATAACAAAACTTCACCATGATGCATTAAGAAACAGTAGTTGCTTAGACAATGTTCAACTGAAATTATACAAAATTTGCCGTGTAAATTTGTCATAGTATGTGGTTGCTAGTCTCTATGATACTTTGGGGCGGGCTGTATAAACTGCTCAGGATAGTCTTGAAAGTTAGTCAGCAAATTTTTTTCTTAAAGGGAATATTATCAATTCCGATTCTGCTTATTAATTCTGATTCTTTTCGATTCCCAGTCCGATTCCAATGTGAATAAAAGATGATATCAAGCTTATTTTTACTGTTTCTTTTTTTGCTAAACATGTAGTTACAGCTGAATACTATAAACAAAAATCAACAGGCTACATAAAAACAAGATTCACTTAAGAGCTGTTTGCAAAATAGAGCTGCGTGATTCTGGATAAATTGGGTTGTTGTTGTTGTTCTAAATGGAAGTTGTGGTTCTCTTACGATTCTGAAGAAAAAAACATTAGACAACTAAACAAAAATCACATGTGGGTCTAATTTATAAGTAAACGATTCAGTGATTCACTCAAGATTTACTTGGTTCATTACCGGATGAATCAGTGTTTTTGAATGAAAAAAATCAAAGACAAATACTTTATTAACAGCCCCCTTTTGCTATCCACTGGCATACAACATAATCAATAAATCTTTAACATTATTTGGAATGTTAAATTAACTTTTAAAAGGAAGATTTACTTTATTTTGATCTCTACCATACATATCAGAGTTTATATCCAGACTATGAACTTTCACCCCAGTACCTCTGTGATTATTTGAATTATTTGTAACACAGAAATAATGAACTGTGTGGTTGAAAAGACTGTGAAACTATTTCATTCATATACATGACAGGGGCTCTCTTTAGGTCAGCGGCAGCACGAACGCAGATTTGAATGTTCAAATCACACTGGTCGTACGCTGCACGGAAGAAAGGTTGAGGAATCAAACAGA
>JAHKKF010504813.1:0-10726 GCA_019740295.1 Labeo calbasu
GTTTATTTTGTCATTCAAAAGTTCTATCTATCCATCTATCTGTCTATCGTTTGTTTATTTGTTTGTTGGTTCTATCATTCGTTCTATCATTCTAAAATCTGTCTATCTATCTATTGTTCGTTCTATCATTCGTTCTATCATTCTAAAATGGATCAGTCTATCTGTTTATTATCTGTCTATTTATCCATCCATCCATCTGTCTGTCTATCTATCTATTTATCTATCTATCTATCTATCTATCTATCTATCTATCTATCTATTGTTCTTTCTTTCCATTAGGCCTTTTAAGGCTTTCCAAAACTTTCAAACAAGTATTTATCAAGTCAACATTCAAAATAAAATAAAAAGTCTTGATAAAATAATGACTTATATGCCTTTGAATTTCAAAATATTTAAATTTTACATACTTATTTAAAAATTGCAATTCTGCATTCTGTTTGTTGCCTGAATATACATTCAGGAATTGAATTTGAATTTCAAAGGCTTTCTCATACAATTTTGAATCCATATTTTAACCTTAAAAGCAAACGACCGACAAGTATTTTAACCATCTCTGCCGAACTAGTCAGACTGTATCTTGATAGAACATTTCCCCACCCTCCGCCTTGAACATCACACATACATGCACCTCCACTCTGAATGTGACATAAAATCCAGTTCCACTGACGTCTGGCCTGCGGTCCACTCATGGGTGCAGTGTCTGTAATTTGAGCGATAAATAGGAGTTGGTTTAACAGTTGTGGAGAGAGTTGTAAATCTGGTCTGCGTTTTGCGGTCTCGGAGGGTTTAATTAGTCCACGGATTTCGCTTCTAACGTGACGAGGTTCGCTCAACACCCCTCCATAACGTGGCACAAGCGGAGTGCCCCTCCATCTAAAGTCCGCGGGCCCCCGGAGAGCCCTGTAGCAGTACAGAGCTTAAAGACTCAAAGACGGCCATCTCAGCCTGTATAACAAGTCAACAGAGAATTAGCTGATGTCATATCAATTGAGCCCCCTGGTCTCTTCAAGTCACGAGCGCAGACTTTTCACTGAGGAGGAGTGAGGAAAACTGTCATTGTAATCCCAGGTACTTTAAATAATCCGTTACTAAAATGGTTTTCATAAAACTGCGTTCGTAAATCTTCGTTCAAGCTGTCATGTAATGTTTGTTGTAAATTTTCACTTCATAAACCCTAATTACTTTCAATTACAAGTCAGTATATTTTTTTGGTTTTCATGAACTACGATCGGGTTACTCATCCTGCAATGTGTTGATTTTCTTTAAAACTGGTGAAAAATCCCATTTATTTATGTTGTAGAAGGAAACTTGAGACCTGATATTATCATGGACACGTGGAAATGGGCAGCATGCAACCTAGTAACACTTTCGCAACCTCCAAACCAACCACTAGAGGAAAAACTACACTACAGCTGTGTTATTATAGTTAAAATAAAATAAACGTTAACTGAATATGCTTTAAGAAAAGTCTGTAAATTAAGTTCAAACCTACTAATATGAACACTGTAAAAAAAAAAAAAAAATACAAAATTGGAATATAGCTGCAAGCAGCGATTACCAGGATTCAAGCGCTCTAAGGCATTTAAGCACATATGCAAAAAGACATTATGTAGCAAGCCTTTTGCAAATACAGGTAGTTTACTATAGTTTTGTAATGTTTATGACTGTTATAGCGCCAGCTATAAAACTTTCCAATCTTGTTTACAATCACCTGTCGCATATGCTCACCAGGTTTTGTGAAGTTTTGAGCTTTCCTTTAGGCTTTATAGGATTTTGGGCAAATTCGAACAGGCCCCTTTTGTGATAATTATTGACCTAGGGAGTCCAGAGAATTGTACCGCAGTGTTTTTTTCCAGATTTAACAAAAAGCCTTGGACTAGTTCGCAAAAGTAGGGTTTTTCTTTACATCTTCTATATCATTTAACAAACGATTTGATTGACAGCAGTGGTTCTAGAGGCAAAGTTGTCCGGAATGAGGATTTCTGTCATATGATACAAGTATTGCACATATGTGCAAAAAACCATGCAATGCATAATCTTTTAGACCCTTGAAAAATGCTAAATTGCCCCTTAGTGGCAGATTTCTTTTAAAATTCTCACAGACCTTTGGGGCCGTGACTCAAAACGGGCCCACGAGTTTACCATGTCTAATAGGTGCTCAAACTTCATCGGCCAATTGTGGCCATGTGTTTTTGAGATACACAAATGTCCTAATAGATACTTGTGGCACTTTATACTAAGACCATGCACAGGTATAGCCATTTTTATGTTTTTTTTCCCCTCTTATAGCGCCACGATTTTTGTCCTGTGACCTCGGATTGAGCTCTTACATAAGTGTTTAGAGTTTGGCGAAGATATCTCATTCCGTTCAGGAGTTATAGGCATTTTACTAAAAGTGGCCCTGCCCCTTTCAAACGTTTTGCCGTCCCTTTGCAACAGCGAGTCTAAAGTTAGACTTTTTTTTGAATAATTATTCATATTTGCTCTCCAGAAAACCTTTCTGCACTGGTTTGTTTCCAATCGGAAGAAAAACCTAGGACTAGTTCGCAAAAGTAGGTTTCGCAAAAAATCCAAATTGCTGGAAAATTTCGCCAGACTCACAATCGAATCTGAGGCTTGTGTTTTGTCCGGCTTGAGCCAACAACATAAGACATTTGAGCTTACAACTGACAGTTTAGGAGTTATGAGCAATTTCGTACTTTTGATCACTGTAGCGCCCCCGTCAGGCCAACTGGGGCGAGACTTGGTAACATTGAGTACTACCATCCCTCCAAGTCTCTTCGACTTACGGTTTGGTTTGCAAGATCAGTTTTACGCGGAGATCGCTGATCCGTGACAATTCTAACAATTACAATAGGGTTTTGAACCTCTAAAAATGGAAAATATACAGATAATTTTTTGGCAGGACATTATTCATTATTTTTACAGATATTTCCGATAATACTAAAACACAAAGTAATGCACTGCAATATTTAAAATACAGGTAAAACACTTGTAAAAAATCAAATACAGGAAACTTCATATTAGTTTTTTTCTTTTATATAGTGAATAAATTTTCCATATTGATTTTTCACAGGTGTTTTACCTGTATTTTAAATTATGCATTGCATTGTGTTTAAGGGTTAAAGGAAATGTCCATAAATTTAATTTTCTCTGTATAATAAATAAAAATGACAAACAACACAACTAAATTACTATAAAATGAAAATATAATAATAAAGAATAATTCCAAATATTACTAAAAACTATAATATTTTATCAATGATGCTAATATAATACTGGGTAACACTGCACATGCAAGGCGAAAGTTCACTGGTTCAGTCTGTATGAAGTTTTTTTTTTTTTTTTATCATTTAGCCAATGCTGAATCATCTTAAGGCCCTCGTTGAGCAATCTTGAGCTAGATACCTTGCTTAAGGACCCATTAGTGACAGTTCTCTCAGTAAGCCACCAGGCCACATACGCTGGAAACGTATCCATTACGTGAACCAGTTAACAGTCTGACGATATTAAATCTGTTTATTTATTTTTTAAAATGTTGATGTTACGAACAATTAATTTAATTAATTCTTTCAGTTCATCAAATAGTGTGAGGAGAGCTATCAGAGAATGCGTGAGGACATATCTGCAGTGAAACTTTCATTAGCAGCACAGGAAGTTACAGTGCTACAGTATATCTAGCCATTTATGGTGTCAAAAGCACAAAAAAACAACAAAAAAGTTGAATCCTTCACTTGATCCATATGCTTTATCTCAAACCTTTTCTTTTAATGGCTTTGTAAGCTTGATGCTGTTTTCCAGATGGCTATGTACCATTATAAATCTGTCTTGCATGTCAAGCAACTATGTTATAATATGAAGATTTAGAAGCGTTAATCTTACCTACTAACAAACAGTACATATGTTTGACTAATTGGGCATATACATCTCAATGCTGCATGACTTGATATGTTATATTCTATATTTTATAAACCTGTATTGCTATCGCTCATAATACGTTCTGAAATGGACCGATGTGCGATCGCTGATCATAAAGTCTCATGCACTGAATAGTTTCATCATATTCTGTTCGGGTTTTATTTCATAATGTCATAATACCACACGCTGTCAAATGATGACAGCTGAGCTGTATAAAATATTGAGGTTTCTACAGGATTGGATGTAACGCAAAGCTGCAATCTAGTTTATATCTGGGCCAACTGGCAGCTGATGCAATAAGACGTTACCAGTGCTGTGCAACAAGACTCGATGTACAGATTTACAGTTCAAGAATATTGTGACCACAACACGAGTGTACTTTATTAGTGAACAAATATGAAACTGAACAACTGCACAGCGTGTATGTCTGGTGAAAAATACAAGTTAAATGCATGCATTTTCGTTGCAACTTCAAAATGGATATAAAAATGTCCAAAATACTTTAATCTGATGCATTTTTGTTTATGCAACATTCAAAATGGTACAGGTTGCACCTGTCAGCAGTCTCCTTTTTTATGTATTTCTCCGTGAAGTGCGTTTCTCATATATCCTGCTTTATCTGCAGATTATTCTATTAAATAAGATGTTGTCTACACCGAATAGCACAGTGTGTGAAGAGAACTATCAGAGAACGCATGAGGACATATGAGTAATGCATTAGCAGTAAAACTTTCATTAGGAGCACAGGAAGTGCTATATCTAGACATTTATGATGTTGGGAAAGAAAAAAAAAAACAGAAACAAAAAAAAGTTTAATCCTTCACTTGATCCATATGCTTTATCTCAAACCTTTTCTTTTAATGGCTTTGCAAACTTGATGCTGTTTTCCAGATGGCTATGTACCATTATAAATCCGTCTTGCATGTCAAGCAACTATTTTATGTTACAGTACGAAGATTTAGATACCTGCTACCTGCATTTCAGTTTCAACGAATAGGTTAGGATGTAAGCATTTTGAGTAATTTCCTAAGAATCCGCATTTGAATGGTGCACGTCAGGGCATTTTCTTAGGTTCTTCCAAGAAATGCATTTGAAAATTCAGAGTTGTGAAATAAATTCATAGTGTAGTTGTCAAGTACTATTGTTTAAAAAGCTGTTTAAATCAAGGCCGAACTGAAGAAGTTTATCTGGCTCATTAAACAGCATATATATAAAATAATTCAGCAATAGCGTGGTCCACGTTTTTGCATTTGCTGTCCGTGATGCTCAGTCAAGACCACGAGACAAGTTTGCCCAAAGTCCCTTGTTCGTTCTTTTGAAGGACTAAGCAAAAGGAGAAAAAGATGGGGTTATTTTGGCGATGGAGATTAAGGCAGAGGGGGGCTTTTTGTCATTTGTGCGAGACAAGCCATTCATCCATCCCCCGTTCAGAGCCCAAAAAAAAGGCTGGTCCCAGAAATTAGCAGTTTCAGCTCAGCAGCAGAGGCGTCGGGCTGTGAAGGAACAGAGAAATTGACTAATTAGCAATGCGCACTAAAACTTGACGGTTCTCTCCATAACGCAGAGAGAAAGAGAGGAAAGACTCGCCTTTTCTCCTCTCCTCTTTTTCCATAGATGTTTGAAATCGCAGTCATTTACGCTCGACAGTTTTTACAATAGCCTTGAGCCATAATTTTGCGAGTCTCTCCAGCATCCATACCCCTGCGCGGTCTCTCTCCACCGGCCATGCGCGTCCGTTTCTCTCCCCGACCGTGGATTTCCTATTACTCTCGTTACGACTCACTGAGCCCCAGGCCCAAGGATAATGATGTGTTGTTTCTTGGTAGCATAATTTGTCACACGTATATTTCTTCTTCTTCTTCTTCTTCTTCTCTTGCAGAAAGCACACAGCTCCTCTCACCCTCACACACACTTCTTCTTCTTGTTAATTCAGAGGAAACATAAATGATCAATGAGCTTGAATGAGCGGGGATCAATGGTTAGGATTCTGATCCATCGATCATAGACTTTTCCCAACAGGACCGAACAAAGAAAGTGCACTGAAGGAGCCGCAGCTTTACTTTTTCTTTAAGTCAGGTAAGTTTTGGACACCTACTACTAGCATTCGGCACGGGTGCGCACTGTGCGTAAATGTGCCGTGGGCTCAAAGTTGCCGTTTCTTCTGCTGTTCTGCCTCAGATTGGGCGAGAAACACCGCGCGTCTTGTTGAACGGAGCGATTGCATTGTGTTGTTGCCGACCAAAGCGATGCGCAACCGCACATCTATGGTGGTGATGATGCTGATGTTGCGGGAGACAAACTAATTGCTTTTGTATCGCATATCGGGGGGAATGCGTGCATGCATTTATGTCTTGTAAGGGGGTGTGCGTGCGTTCGCGTTTGCGTGGCCGGATAACAGATAGCGGGCAGCTCGCGGGCTAGATTCGCTTTCCAACCACCCGGCGTAGTTTGTTTCAGCCCGCAGCGACCATCGGATTTGACGTGCTCACGAACGCATGCATGAGATATATAGATGGGTATGCAAGGATGCGTGTGCTTGGTAAATGCATATGCTTGCATGCTGCAAACTTAACGCACGATATATATACACACACACACACACACACACCGTAGAGATATGTGCACGAATTCAACTTGCATGCATGCATGAACGAGATACCTTCCGAACGCATGTGCTTTCACAAAACCGGCTGATGCATTTCCATGCAGTGTAGTGCACCAATGGCATTGTTTACTCGCAGGAGGTGTGCGCAGCCCCGAAGTCATGTCCAGATCGGGTGACCGAACCTCCACGTTTGACCCGACTCACAGCGACACTCTGCTGCACGGTCTCAACCTGCTGTGGAGGAAGCAGCTCTTCTGCGATGTGACTCTCACGGCGCAGGGGCAGCAGTTCCACTGCCACAAAGCCGTGCTGGCGTCCTGCTCGCAGTACTTCAGGTCCCTGTTCTCCACGCACATGCTGAGCAGAGAAGACGGGCTGGCGGCCAAGGACCAAGGCAGCAGCGGCACCCCGTCCTCCTCCCCCGACGACAAGCTCCTGCCCAGCCCGCGCTCCACCATCAACAACCTGGTGCTGCAGGGCTGCTCCTCCATCGGGCTGCGGCTGGTGCTCGAGTACCTCTACACGGCCAACGTGACCCTCTCCCTGGACACGGTGGAGGAGGTGCTCTCCGTCAGCAAGATCCTCAACATCCCCCAGATCACCAAACTCAGCGTGCAGTTCCTCAACGACCAGATCTCCGTGCAGAACTACAAGCAGATCTGCAAGATCGCAGCGCTGCACGGGCTGGACGAGACCAAGAAGCTCGCCAACAAGTACCTGGTGGAGGACGTGCTCCTCTTGAACTTTGAGGAGATGTGCGCCATGCTGGACGCCCTGCCTCCGCCCGTCGAGTCGGAGCTGGCGCTCTTTCAGATGTCCGTGCTGTGGTTGGAGCACGACAGGGAGACCAGGATGCACTACGCTCCCGACCTCATGAAGCGCCTGCGTTTCGCCCTCATCCCTGCCCCGGAGCTGGTGGAGCGGGTGCAGTCGGTGGACTTTATGAGGAGCGACCCGGTCTGCCAGAAACTGCTCCTGGATGCCATGAACTACCACCTGATGCCCTTCAGACAGCACTGCAGACAGACCACAGCCAGCAGGTAGGACCTTCGGCATCAACCTCACACATTCCCATACATTTTTGTGCTTTCTGGCTAGGGAGTAAACTTGTAGTTTAACAGTTTTGTGGGTAGAACCAATTTGCGTGAGAAAAGTCGAGTTTGTTTTCATCCTTTAGGTTGCTTATGTCAGACGTGAGTATGTAAATGTAAGGCACGTGATCATGGCTTGTGACAGGTGTCGGTAAACAGATCAATCTTGTTGGTAAAGATCTACATGCCGCACAGTTAACTTGTGAAGTGAATTAGATTAGATTAGCAATCATTCGTTGCAATATCTGATCCATATTTGTTCACCCAGTTTCCACGCTTTGCCTTATCTGTGAGATCCTCATTCTATTCCTCATAGTGCTGTTTCAGGGTTGATTAATTTCAGCACTGTTGCAAGCTTGCATACTGCAGACGTTATTGCAGTCTGCAGATGGGATAATTAGCAGGAATAGGTGACCGTGGAATAAACTGGAATCAGTTGGAGAATATGAGAGAGAGATTGTTTGGAATGAGATATTCTCTCCGTTACATTTTGAAATTAAGGTGTTTAAGAAGTCAAAAAGGCTTGATGTTTATATAAGTATGCATTTGCTAATATAATTAGATTAGATTTATTATTTAACGATCACTTGTCACATCATTGTGTACCTGCGCTGGTTCTGTTTTGCCAGTGTTAACATCATTTGCTGAGCATCATCCATGAACTTGAATGAGATGAAATCAGCGAATTACTCTATTGGTGTGTCCTGATGATACTGTGTAGGCTGGAGTTGTCCATTTATTTCCCAAGCTCTGTTTTACAGACCTGAAGGGATTGTAAATATTGAACACCCAGACTTTAAAGCACTTATTCAATCTATGATTTCAATTGCACTGGCTAACCGCGAGGTCTCTAAACTGATCATTGCAACTACATTTTTTTTTTTACTATTGATTTGATATTAGTTGATTGTTTAATTAAATTATTGATTGACTGAATGCATGGATGCATATCCAAATCTTGGCTGAGAATGTGTTAAAGCATTTCACTGTTGACAGGAGTCAATAGCAAAGAACATTTGAAAGTAGAATTGAGGCTTAAGATCACAACCACATCTGTGTAACAGTTTGTGGCCTTCACAGATAACATTTAAAGCAAATATGCATTCTTGTGAACAAATGCAAATAATGCATTGTTGCTATATTTTTAAAATATATGAGCGAAGGTTAAAAAATACATCTGCGTTAGTGAGCAGTTGCACACAGATCCTAGAGAAACATCATTGCAGTGGGCGCTAATTGATTCTACAACTTAAAAATGAAGTCATTTTTCCGTTCATTTGAGGATGCTGATAGAGTCGTTTAGCATTAATATTCTCCCATGTTCTCTGCTCGGCTTGCTGTCTCACTTCTTGTGTTTGTACACGCTTTTACCTTGTTGTGGCATCTCATTCAATATGTAATTGCTCTGCGCTAATAACGGCTAATGACAGAATAGTTAATGAATCTGTTCTCCCCGTCCCTCTGTAACACAGGATTCGTTCGAACAAACGGATGCTCCTGTTGGTTGGAGGCCTGCCCCCGGGTCCCGACCGCCTCCCTAGTAATCTGGTTCAGTACTACGACGACGAAAAGAAGACATGGAAGATCCTTACAAGTGAGTACCTTGCTAGCGTGGTCTTTTCTGTTCCACAGGAAGAACCCTGCCTGCGTTAGGGGTTGTGCTCCATCGCAGAGCAGAATAGAGCGAGAGCTTCCTGAGATGCAGGAGGTAATGATGTATCACTATCACTTTTAATGTAACTTTTTAATCAGAGCGTGACTGCCTTCACACCATTGTGGAGCTGTAACGCCTGGATTCGCTTGTGTGTGTTTTTTATTTTTTTTCTTTGCCTCTGTCTTTTCGCATAAGCGTGCCGGCAAGATTAATTTTAATCTAATGATCTCGGGAAGATTCATCATCAGAAGATGACACGTATTCTTATTGAACTGCTTTATTAGGGCAAACGTTCTCGTAAGTGCATTTGTCTTCGCGAGCAGCAGGGAAAGAACGCGAGCGGTTTGCGTGCTGCCAGTTTGTCGTGTGTTTTGGCTTGACAAATTGAAATCAGAATTCTTAGAAGGATTTAAACGACAACAATAGAGATCAAATGTGTCGGAATCTTAAAAATGGTAAAAAACGTTGTCATAGTAGTGTAATCTTAGAATGGAATCTGTCATTTTTAATGCTTTTGGAACTTGGAATGGAGTTCTTAGTTTGTATGTCTCAGTTGAATCTCAGCTTTGTCTCAAACGTAACTTCTAATATAGAAAAATGAAAAATAGATACAAAAGAGCCAATGATTGAGTTGTAAGTTCATGTTGACAGACACTGGAAAACGTGAGATTTTGTCATTTGATCAAGAAACAAAACCAAAAGTTTCCATTTGCACTAGTTTTAATTTTGTTTCTTTCTAAAAGAAACAATTAAAGGGATACTCCACCCAAAAATGAAAAATCTGTCATAATTTATTCATAACGTTCCAAAAGTTTTTTTGAAAAATGCCTGTGTTATTGTTTTTTGTTTGTACAGTGAAGGCCCAATATTTTTTGGTTCCCAGTGTTCTTATATAGCAATAAGCCCCAAGAAGCCGTGGTTTACAGTGAATTTATAACAGCTAAGGGGCATTGTTATTCACAATGTGAAGTCGAGTGCCTAAAACCCCCTTAGCTGTTATAAATTCACCAAACAATCTTTTATAACTTGAAACGGAGTTCCTAGTTTTTATGTCTAATTTGAGTCTCAACTTTGTCTTAGATGTTACTTCTAATATAGAAAAATGAAAAAATAGATACAAAAGAGCCAATGATTGACTTGTAGTTGTGAGTTCATGTTGATAGACAGAGGAAAAACATGAGGTTTCTGTATTTTGATCAGGAGACAAAAGCAAAAGTTTCCATTTGCACTACTTTTAATTTTGTTTCTTTCTAGAAGAAACAGTTAAATGGATACTCCACCCAAGAATGAAAATTCTGTCATAACTTTTGGAACAATATTAATACATTTTTTTGAAAAATGTCTCTGTTATTGTTTTTTGTCTGTACAGTGAAGGCCCAATATTTTTTGGTTCCCAGTTTCCAGAAGTGGAGTGCCCTAAAATCCCCTTAGCTGTTATAAATTCACCAAACAATCTTT
>JAHKKF010504842.1:0-14865 GCA_019740295.1 Labeo calbasu
ATGAAATGTAAGGACAATAAACACTCGTCTGCAATAATATATGGTTTATCTGTGTTCTTCAAGCCATCTTGTGTATTTTCATAAGCCATTGCTAATCGTCATACATGGAATATAAGTATTTATTGTCTGCTTCATTCTGTGATAAGAATCCACATCAGATCACATAAGGAAGTTGTTTTTAACACTCGACTGATGTTGTGAATTAAAAACAAGTTATAATGTTTTTTTGTTTTTTTTCAACTCTTTTGTTGGACAACAGGTTTAGAAAGGCTTATCACTGCATGTCATTAGAATAGAAGATGCTCTGCGTGTGTTGTTTTTTCAAATATAAGCGGGGAAGCGTTTCCTCATTTCAGCACGTGAAATCGTGGGCACACATACAGCAAATTTCGAGAGAAATAAAACGAGGAAGTTACTTAAATGCAAAACCGAAAAACCGCAGTTCACAAGTGAGTATTGAACCGTGGATGTCGTACCGAACGGTTCGATATTATATTGAGAATTGTGACATCCCTAGTATTGTCCCAGATTACACAGACTATGCATGCGCATCGCAGAGACGAGACAGGACAATCATTTAAGATTTAAAAGTATATAAATTGTCAATTTGTTTCGAAAATGACCCATTCTTTCACTAGATAAGACCCTTCTTCCTCAGCTGGGATCATTTAGAGCCATTTAAACTGCAAGTTGCTTTTGCAAGTTAAAACTTAGGGGCACCAATAAAGTCCATTATATGGAGAAAAATGCAGAAATGTTTTTTTCAAGAAACATAATTTCTTGTTGACTAAAGAAAGAAAGACATTGGATATTGGATGACAAGGGGGTGAGCTGTATTTTTTTTGTACTGGAAGTGAACTACTCCTTTAAAATGTCTTAAAAAGTTTATCTTCCTAAAACCTGAAGAAACCCTGATCCGAGCATTGTCATTTTATGTTTGCCACAGGCCTTGTTTTAGTCATGAATTGAAAAACCCCATTATTAAAACACAGGACATTCTCGAGGGAAGCAGTGGTGAATTAGTCTTTGTGTTTTGACATCAGGGCTGCAGCGCTCTACACGTCGGGAAGAAAGACGGGTCTCTGAAACGTACGGATAAGCGCTTCAGGACAAAAGTGTGTGAGGTCTTATTGAGTCTGCAGCTCTGTGTCGCCTTTACTCAGGACTGAATTTCCATCCCTTGCGTGAACATCTTTCATCATCCGCCTGCAGACCTCACTGGGGAACGTGCACAGGTGCCGAAACACCGGAGGATATGCTGTGTGTCTTTAATAAGATTGTCTGAAAAACTGGTGAAAAATACCAGTTTCTCTGTGGTTGAGCTACTGTTCTTTAGAAAAGTGTATTTGTTCAGACAAGCTTGGCTGCAAATGTGCGTTCGAAAATGAGCTAAAATTGTGACGTAGTCCTGTTTTATGGAATCTCAGCAAGCTTCGGTAATCCACACGTGATGTGAATCTTATTACAGCGGCCTTCACGCCACCCACCGCACCTGAAATTACCAGTCTACAGCCCTCAGCAGCCTGCTAGCATTCTCTCCATTAACCTTGACAGGATGAGACAGACTTACATCCTAATGAAATGCGATGAAATGTGAGGTTTGCAGAGGAGGGTGCATCATTATCACAATGCATACATGTGAAAAATGACAGCGGGAACGGTGCATTTGTGTAAAACACATCATGAAGGAAGTTCAGTGACCACAAGCATTAAGTGGTGAGCTGCGGTAACGTGGGCAGTCCGTTCTCACGCTCACACCACGATGACGGCATATACTACTGATTTTACAACTCGCAGATGGTTTGCTTCATACCAAAATCTCATATTCTACACTAATTCCCCCGTAGATGAATGTGTAGGTAATCATGGGAACCACAAGCGTCATGTGTCATCTCATAAGACATCTGTGACACATTCGTTGCTCATAGTTAAAGTGTTTGAGTCTAAATATGGTATATTAATTAATATAAGGTGCCAGTACTTTTTCAGAGGTTTATAGAAATAAATCAGACCTCCAAAAAAGAAAATGCTGTCATTATTTGCCTTCATTTAACCAGGATTTCCTTTGTAGGAGAGACTGTAAACCTAAGCCCTGTGACGTTAAATGAATGTAAATATAAAAATGTAAATGTAATGTGAAAAAGCTTTAAAATAATAGTCTTTACACTTAGTGAGAACATAATTCAGGCTTCCTGAACCAGAAACGGCGGTGACATTTTCTTTTGTGTGTTGAAGGAAACGCTGGTGGTGAAAGCCGCTGGCCTCGTTATACTCGCACGTCAACGACAATGATTCTTTATGTTCTTATTTGCATGCTTTTCAACAAGTTAGGTGAGTCAGTTATGATTTTCCTTCATCGTAACGATTGGTGTTTGATCTTCTGATGACTATAAAATGCAACTTTATCTTCGGTTTTTACAGCTTGAGTGATCTGTGACCGTATTTATCTCATGGCTTTAGGTGCACAAGATGTCCACACAGTCAGACAAGTGTCTGTCCAAGAAAGAAAATCTATCATAATCCCATGTTGGTATAATCATGCTTATGTAAATAATGTTAAATATCTGAGTTCTGGAGATCACTGGACCTTTAGTGAATACGTTGAGTTCTCAGATGGGAGAGAGAAACATGAGACAGTTTGTGTTTCAGATAACAAAACTATTAATATTTTGACTATTGAAATGAGGAATATTCAGCAGAGCCAAAGTGGAACATACTGGTGTGGGATTGAGGGACCTAAATCCCATATTAGAACTGGATTCAAATTAAAAGTCACAGCAGGTGAAATTGACCAGATATAAGAAGTCTTTTAAATTGTCAATTACTTGTTTTGCTTTGTTTTTTTTTAACATGAAATAATATTGTTTTGTTTGTTCCTCCTCATATCTAGTTACTGCTGGTCTCTATGTTCGAGATCAGATGTTGGCTGGTTTTGAGGCCGGTAGCGTTACCGTCTCCTGCTATTATCATTTGCCTAAAAAAACTGGTATACAATGGTGTAAGCTTGCGGGGGTCTGTGTGTTAGAGTCAGGCGGGCTCTTGGATGGGGCTTTAGTGGAGATCAGGAACGGTAATGGGGTAGCGAGCGTGAACATGAGCAGACTGAAGAAGGAGAACACGGGATGGTACTGGTGCTCAGTGAGGGATCTACAAATGCCTGTGCATATCACTGTATCGACAAGAGAAGAAACCACCATTACCACCACCTTCACCAGCACACCTGAGACAACCTCCAGCCAGCCCTCGTAAGATAACTTCACATCTACAATGAAATTATAATTATTGTTTGCTTTGTCTCAACTGTAAATGATCCCTCAGGTCAACCGCCTCTGTGAAATCCATCTGTTAATTTACGTTTGGAGCCATAAATGTGGTTGTAAAGTCTTAAAAATAAATGAAATAATTCCTAACATCTCAAAATGCTCAACATGAAAAAGTTTGGTTAGTGATTTTTTTTTTTTTTTTTTTTTCAATATACCTGAATCAAGACAAATTTATGATTGCAACTGATTCCAGAGTACCAAGCTACATAGTATATTAAAATATAATGGACCTTTTTCACAGGCTGTGATTATGCATTTTAATGGTCATCAGCATTGTAAATCCTACAATGTTGTTTATATTTTCATTTTTAAAAAAACATGTACATTTTTAAAACACCTGATTTTGTATTATATTACCTTTGCATCAAACTAAAAAAAGCTAGTTAGGGTGCAAGGGTGTTTCATCGAGTTTGTATGATATATGTTGTTGGACAATAATTGTGCCATTTGTAGATGTTTAAACCTACAAGTAAGTGTATTTTAATGATAGCATTAACTATAAAGTGACTCTAATGGGGGTAATCAAAATAGCCTAATACAATTAGTCTGTGCTTTTGCATTTGTTTTAATTTTCATTTTTAGTTTAATGAATTAATTTCTGCTTTAAAAAGCATTCTTTTTTGTTTTTAGATTAACTGTAATTAAACTATAGCATCCCAGCTTTGAAAAATAAAATGTTGCTTCTTTAAGATTTTAAAGAGCGTCAGAGAAATATGAAAACATATAAAAATTAGAATCTGCTGTGTAGTTATTGTACATATTAATACAATGCAGTGTTGTACAATAGTAAAGTGTAACTGTATTGATGAAGTTAATCAAAAGTAACAACTGTATGAGAAATAAAAATTGAAAGTGTATTTGTATGAATTTCTCACTGGTTCTTTTTGCAGTTCCAGTGAGAGACAGTCGTTATTGTGGCTGATCGTTCTGGTGGTCGTGTTCACTGTGATATTGAGCTGTGGAGCAGTGATTGGGACCACTCTGTGCAAAATTAGTGAGTCATTCAGACAATTGACTCCACCAATAAGTCAATAGCCAATTATCTATACATTACCTTTTACAATGAATGTGAAATTATTCATTCATATTTATACTTTTTTTGACAAATGAACAGGACGAGTGATGCCAAGAAATACCAGACTAAGGAATGTCAGCGTAAATACGTTTTTCTTACGTCTCACAGCAACTTGTTATTCAAACAATTTATTGCTTTCTTTTATTTGTCCTAAACAGTGACACCTGGCTTATGTCAGTTCTGGTTAAAGATTCTCAAGGATGTGTATGTGCTTTAGATGTTATGTATATGTTATGTGAACATTTTTGTTGTTTTCCCAGCAGTCATACACTGAGATTACATACACCGAGAAATGTGAAGCACAGCTGGCACAGGTACTGTCTAAAGTCTTCAAAACTGCTTTTAAACAAAGAAAACAACTTTAAAACACACAATAAGCACAAACCACTGGAATCTGCATTACTTCTGGTTTTCCTTAGTCTCATTCCTGTATAACATTGAATATTTTGCATCTGTATTATGAAGCATTGATGTTCAGTGTGTCTGACCAGGATTGTATTTAACATTTGTTACAGGCAGTTCCCATAGATGATGAAGTGATCTACTCCACAGTCTCACTAGGAAACCTTTATCAGGTAAATACCCTATTTTCTCTCGCAACCAACTTTTTCAAATCAATAACCTGCAGTCAGCCATATTAAATCTTACATGGATGAAAGTGAGGCTGTGAGGGACAGAGTGCAGAATTTACAGCATAAATCTCCCTCACAGCCTTATTTTTCATTCCTGTCAAACATGAAATGTAATATTAGCCTGATTAAAGTCTATATCATAGAACCACCAGCATAATATCCACATATTGTCTCTCCTTTTCTAGATCGTGTCATTATACTCATCATTGGACTGAAATAATAATGATTTAAAGAGAAATGTATATGAAATATATACATATACATACAGTAGTTAACATTTGAAGCTTTCATCAACCAAAACAATACCTGTTTTTGCCTTAGAACAACTTTTTTCATCCACTTCAAATGTTGACTATTTTGTATATATATGTACAGTGGGGGAAAAATTATTTGATCCCCTGTTTGCCCAGTGACAAAGAAATGATCAGTCTAAATGGTAGATTAATTTTAACAGTGAGAGACAGAATAACAACAAAATCCAGAAAAACGCATTTCAAAAAAAGTTATAAATTGATTTGCATTTTAATGAGTGAAATAAGAATTTGATCCCCTATCCACCTTATTTTTCAATGCGGAAGTAAGCTGTCTTCTGGAAATGTGATAGACTTCCTGTTCATAATCTGCCACAGAGAAATAACGAGAAGAATATTGAAGTGCTGTAAATGGTAAAACAGTTTCCACTATTGTGTTCATAATTAAGATAATATGGTTAGACACACCAATTTGCAATATCAAGCAGCTGTTTTGTACAGATAAACATAGCTGGCATACACAGCATAACATGAGACTGGAAGCCAGACACAATTTACAAACGGCCGCTCCCACTCTTACGGCAAAAATAAGGTGGATAAATCAGCAAGATTTCTGGCTCCAAGGTGTCTTTTATACAGGTATTGAGCTGAGATTAAGCTCAGTTTGTTACCTGTATGAAAGACACCTGTCCACAGAAGCAATTAATCAATCCGATTCCAAACTCTCCACCAAGGCCAAGACCGAAGAGCTGTCCAAGGATGTCAGGGAAAGACTGTAGACCTACACAAGGCTGGAATGGGCTACAAGACCATCACCAAGCAGCTTGGTAAGAAGGTGACAACAATTTATTCACAAATGGAAGAAACACAAAATAACTGTCAGGACTGAAATCCTGCAGTGCCCACAATCTTCCCCTGCTCAAGGAAGCACATGTGCAGGCCTGTCTAAAGTTTGCCAGTGAAAATCTGAAGGATCAGAGCAGAACTGATCAGATGAGACCAAAATCGAGCTCTTTGGTACCAACTCAAGTCACCATGTTTGGAGGAAGAGGAATGCTGCCTATGACCTCAACAACACCTCTCCCACCGTCAAACATGGAGGTGGAAACATTATGCTTTGGAGGTGTTTTCTGCTAAGGGCACAGGACAACTGCACTGCATCAATGGGGCCATGTATTGCCAAATGTTGGATGAGAACCTCAGCCAGGGCATTGAAAATGGGTTGTGGATGAGTATTCCAGCATGACAATGACCCAAAACACACGGCAACAAAGTAGTGGCTCAATCTGCAAAAGATCTGCAAAAAGGAGTGGGACAAAATCCTTCCTGAGATGTGTGCAAATCTGGTGGCCAACTGCAAGAAACCTCTGACCCGTGTGATTGCCACCAAGTACTAAGTACTAATGTTTTGAGAAGGGGTCAAATACTTATTTCACTCATTAAAATGCAAATCAACTGATAACTTTTTTTTTAAATGTGTTTTTCTGGATTTTTCTGTTGTTATTCTGTCTCTCACTGTTAAAATAAACCTACCATTAAAATTATAGACTGATTATTTCTTTGTCAGTGGGCAAACGTACAAAATCAGCAGGGGATCAAAATATGTTTCCGCCACTGTAGAAAGGCAGTTTTATCACTAGATCTGTTTTTTTTTTTTTTTTTGCGATGTGGTGAAATATAGTCATAATACTGACTATCAGATCATTCCCACGATGATGATGGAGACTCTGCTGCTGCTGCTCCTTCTCACACACGCTTCAGGTACGAAAAATACTCCATTCTGCCATTTTCTCTGATTGTATTGAGCAAATTTTGGGAATATGTTATTACTGATATAGTGGGCTTAATGAGTATATGCAATAATGAGAAAATATTGAACAGATTGTCCTGTAATTTAGCTGTTGTGAAACTGAAATGTAGATAACAAGTTGGAAAATGTTTTTCATATTCATCACCATTCATTTTGCCAAGAGCTAGTTCATTTTTAATGGTTACGTTTCTTTTTATCTATTGTAATATATGATTTATAACCATATGAATTCTGTACAATGGTGTGTGCGACCTAAAAGACCACAGATGTGTATTTCTTTGGGAACATTTCAGCAAAATTGTCTGTTTCTGTCAGTGGCTTAAAATTGCATAATTAGCAATACCAATGTTTCATTTACAAGTTATTAATTCTTTTGAGTCAGTTCTGTTGAGTGCATTGGCCAGTTAGGTTCACAGAATGGTCTGAACAGAAGTTTGATTCATTCATGGTGAATCAGTTGAAGCAGTTTTGCACAGGTTGTGTGTACGTGTGGATTTATACACTGTAAAATTTGCCTTTTGTGCATATGCACAATTGTAGAATGCACATTTTTTATATGTGAAACTCTGGTTAGGTCAGGTTTCAGAGAAAGTCCTGCAGGTGTCACTGATAATGCGTAAATTCACAATTCAAAATGAAATACTTATGGAGGTGTATGTTGTGTGTAAATTCTTTTTGATAGGTTTCTCATACTGTCTCGGTAGCCCTATGAAAACAATGTTCCATTTGATAACAGTCATTATTTTTGAGTTTTCATTAATTTGCTCATATTTTAAAAGAATTGTTCACCCAAAAATTTAAATGTGCTCACCCTTTAAGCCATCCAAGATGTAGCAGAGTTTGTTTGTTCATCAGATTTGTAGAAATGTGTCATTCCATCACTGTCTCACCACTGGATCCTCTGCAGTGAATGGTTGCCGTCAGAATGATATCACAAGTGATGAAATGCTGCATTTCTCCAAATTTGATGAAGAAACAAACTCATCTACGTCTTGGATGGCCTGAGGGTGAGCAAAAGAATTGCTCTTTTGATGTTATGCTTAATATTGTCAGGGTCGTGTGCGGGAAGGAGCCGAGGGACAAGGAAATAATATAAACGTACTTTAATAGTAGAATCCAAAAAAGGGAACAGGAACAAACAGGAAAGGCAGGGAAAAACACACGCCAACACGACGGAAACTAACATTAAGAATGGATAAGAAACAAGGAACTGAATCAAACTTATATAAGACAGCTAATTAGACAAAGACAGGTGTGAGAAATTAACCAATGACGTCATAACAAGAAACGGAACAGGAAAGACCAAATAAGAACACAGGAGGGCAAAACCAACAAAACAGGGGTGTGACATTACTCCCCCCTCCCGTAAGGCATGTCTTGCACCGTAATAAATACACCGGGGAGGGGGGGTGGGCGTCCTGGAGGCTCGTGCAGGGCAGACACAGGAGGGAGAGGAGGAACGCCTCCAGGGCGGATCAGGGAGCCATGCAGGATCAGGGAGCTCGGGGAGCCATGGCCGAGTATACAGTCCGGGCGGCCATGGTGGATCAGGGAGCTCGGGGAGCCATGGCCAAGTATGCAGTCCAGGCGGCCATGGCGGATCAGGGAGCTCGGAGAGCCATGGCCAAATATACAGTCTGGGCGGCCTCACTGGAGACGCTGGCTCAGGAGGGCGCTCTGGCGGCGCGGTCTCTGGAGGGCGCTCAGGCTCTGGACGGCGCTCTGGAGGACTGGATGGGACCAGCGGAAGCATAGGAGAAGGAGAGAGTACTGGGGTATCAAACCCCAGGGGGATCGCCCATTCCATATTGTCTTTAATGTCTATGTGGCTTGCCATATGAGAGGCCGGAGGCCTAGAGCGGGGAGTGGTGGCAGGCTGATTTGAGCACGGGGCCATGGCCGGAGTTCGTGAGCGGGCCTAGAGCGCTCCCCTGTCCACAGGGGTGTGACAAATATGACCTTTAGTGTAAATATTAGTTTTATTGTTGTTTTTATTATTACATTTTCTTTTTCACAGGAACTCAAGACATCGATACAGTCAAGAAAATACTTGTTCAAAAACAACAGACGATTACAATCCCATGTTTATATGATCAGAAATACATCAGTTACCCAAAGTACATGAGTTCTGGAGAGTTCTTCAGTCGTTACGTTTCACACAATAGAATGTCTATCGTGGATCATCGATGGATTTCTAGAGAGAACTGCAGTGGAGGTGGAACTCCAAACAGGTGGAACTTTCAAGAGAACCACCATGGAAGAGCAACTGCAAACAGGTGAAACTTCAAACAGAACCACCATGGAGGAGCAACTGCAAACAGGTGAAACTTCAAACAGAACCACCATAGAGGAGCAACTGCAAACAGGTGAAACTTCAAACAGAACTGCAGAGAGTGTTGATGGTGATGTTCTGCATGTGACGCTGTGGCAGCTGCAGAAAGAGCACAGCGGATGGTACTACTGCTCTAATGATGTTTCACAGATGCCCGTTTATGTTACTGTAATAGAGGCCCAAGATTTTACACAGTTCACAACTAACAGCTCTGACAGCAGTGAATTTACCTCATCTGATCAAAGTGTCATTCATTCTTATTGTGTGACTTGATTTTAGATGGCTCCTGTGCAGTAATGGACATTAAAGCCCAAAGTATACTTGAGTTTTTACGTGTACGCGAGGGACAGCATACAGTGCTCGTGACACAAATTTCGTCCTCAGGATAGTGCACACGCCACCCGGTTTTTGTAACCGCATGTACTTTGTACACACAGGTCGCACAGGTGCAATGACATCAAATGGACTAGGCTATACTTTGAAAGGCCACGAGTTCAAAGTATACTTTAGGCTTTAGCAAGTTTTTTTTACTTTGTTACTGTATTTAATCCTTTTTCTGGAGTTTTCCGGCTTTCTGTGTTTTCAGTGTATGTGCATGTAAGCAGATGCATATGTAAACTAATGCATTCATCAAACATCAAACAACATCTAAATCAAAAGAATAAAACTGATGAAAAATAATGAAGAATGCTGGAGGTGGCTGGGAAGTTTTTATTTTTTTTTTTTAAAAAAAGCCAGCGGGTATCTGTACTTTAATAGATTGTTTTTATTTTGAGACACATTTACATCACTACATTCCAAAGTATTTTACTGTACCTTTTACTCCACTACATTTCTTAAAAACATGTTGTTCCTTGTTCATTTGCACTGGAGAAAATGTCACCCACTCCAAGACATGATAGCAGTGTCCAATTCTTGAACAAGCTGATTCTTTTCAGTGAGCCTGTTAAATCGGTTTGCAAATCGCAAAATGGAGTGGATTGAGCCTTCAAGTCACCTTTATTTATTTATTTATTCAGTTAACAAATCACTGACTCCAATGATCTTGTCAGAGCGACTCTCCAGTTAACAATTCAGTGAGTTCACAAGTCTGACTCAAAAAAAGATACTAATTCTTAATTTTAGGATTTATTAATGTAATAAAATTAATTTTTAGTTCACAACTCCCAGCTGTTAGCAAACTAAATCTGCTGTAGAATGCTGAGCTGTTTAAGGGAAGTGGAAGGACACCTCTCATCAGCGCTTTCCTGTGCGGCTTCTGCTGGGGCTCTTCCACTGCGAGTAGCAGGCTTCGAACTTCATGCTTTGGCACTGTTCTTCCTGAAGGTTCACAATGAACGCCAGGACATGGCGCGCCCCCTAATCAGCATACGTTCATTCCTCCAATTCAGCCCCATTGAGAAACCTCTGGAAAAGGTGGTCACTACGCAGCCCTAAAAACCTTCCTTGCAGTCATGGTACCATTTCCTGGTCTATTTAGGCAACATGACAGTGTTAGCCTTTATAAATCACCAAGGCAGGTCACGCTCCCTTTACAGGATGGTGAGACGACTCCTTCTATGGGCACAATGCAACTTATTCTCACTAAAGGCAGTTTGCATGCTGGGCAGACTGAATCACGGAGAGTGGAGAATACACACCCAAGTGGTTCACACAATTTGGTCTGTCTTTGGGAGGGCAGAGGTATACCTCTTGAACTCATAAGACAACAAGGAGCAAGATGCTCTGGCCCGTGAATGACCCAGTGCTCGTCTTTATGCCTTCCCTTCGATTACCCTGTTTCCTCAGGTCATTAGACAGGTCAGGGAAGTCAGGTACTCTGTGCTCCTGGTGGCCTCACTCTGGAGGAATCAGATGTGGTTCCCCGAGTTAATCAAGCTGCTATTAGCAACTCCTTGCCCAATTCCATTAAGGAAGGACCTTCTGGTGGCTATCAGTGGTCAGTATTTTCTGACTGGTGTGCAGCATGGAAAGAGGAGCCGTCCTAACCTTTCTGCAAAAACTGCTGTGTAAGGGGTGTTCCTCTTCCACGCTCAAAGTATTGGAGGCAGCCATCGCGGTGAATAACACTCAAGAGGCTAATCTGTTAGTCGCTTAAGACTGCCCTCCTTCTGCTTTTAGCAAGTGGACGATTTACAAGCACTGTCAGTCAGTCCTTAAATGCCTTGAGTTTGGGCTTAACCAAGACACATTGATGTGCCTAAGGTGCTCTCCATTCTGTTCAGAGCACATGTCATTACCCTTCTAGCTTTTCCTAAACCAGAAGATGAGCAGAGACCTAATTTACCGTGCCCAGTTAGGCCTAAATTGCCTAAATTGGATCGTACTGCATTGTAATGGGGTGAAATGGATTGCATCGCATCGGTAGCTGCTTCATATGTATCTTGAATGTATTGTATTGAGATTTGTATCGCAAACTTCTGGCATTCAGAGCGGCTCTTTGTATGCTTCGGAGGTCGCTCTAAAGTGCTGCCAGTTAGAAAGCAGAGACTATCCTGCAGGGTAGTTCACACTATAGCCCTAGCTTATGCCTAAGTGGGCTTACAGTGTTCTGTTGAAGTGAGGGCCCACTTCACCAGAGGAATGGCCTCTTCCTGGGCTTGGTGCTCCTGTGTTTTTGTGAACCTTCAGTCAAGCAGATTTTTTTCTGAACTCTTTCTGGGATCTGCATCTTGACAAATTCTGTCTCTGATCTCTACAGGCCGTTCTTTTGACCTCAGGGCTGTTTTTGCTGTTTTGCTGCGGTTTTCAGCTGTTAGACTTTTCATTGAGGGCTGTGTGCCTTAGATCTAGATTATAGATTCCTTTGAATATGCCACAGGTTAACTCAACGTACACTCATTGGAAATACGTGCCTCTATATATATTTCTGTAAAACTGAAAACTGAAAACTTTCTTTTCACACAAAGTATGATTTGCACACAGTTTAGATTAATAATGCCTAATTTTCACACAATTACTAGTAGAATATTATATTATTATACAATTTTAACATCCTACGCAATTTGAAAACTGATACTTCATCACATATACAGCTTCATATGCACAGGTTTTCTAATTCAGTAGGTTTGCTCGGTAGCTCACTCGATACGGCGTTGCACTAAAGAGCTTCAGTACAAACCCTGTGAAACTTTGGTTCGACAAAACAGCTCAAATCCGCATAAGGAAGTTAAAATAGCACGGCTGCATGAACAAATGTGTTTTTATATCAGTTTTGCATTTGTTAACACAATCGGATAGGGTTAGGGTTGGGTTTGTTGTAGCGTAGCACTAAGGGTAGAATTACAGATATACAAGCCTTTCTAACAGAGAAACTGGAAGTTTTTGTGTATGTCTTATGAAAACACTGTGTGGTTAAGAAATTGATATTACTTTTTACCTATATATGTATTTCTACTCAGCTTTTTCAAAAAATCTTTATATCATGTAAATGTGTTGTTTAAGGTGGTTAGTTTCCACGTCTGGTCTAAAGCACTGGTGTTTTTAATAGTCATCTTCCTGTTTGGTTGACAGTATTTCATTTTTAGTTCAAACTCCCTGATCGCTTCATGAACACGCCGTAAGTGGGTTAACTGTAGTGAGATGCCATGGCCTAAACAGGATGTGAGTGTTAGTTCTCAAGAAAACACCACCACAGATGGCAATAAAGCGACCAATAGAGAGGCTAGTCGAGCGCTGGGCCTTTCGAGGCCAAACCAAGCCAATGCAGTCTAGAAAATACAACCAAAACCTAATTATAGGCATGTTAAGTGAAGGGCCAGTTTTGAAGATTTTAAGTTATGAAATTATGAGTTAGTAACATGGGCATCGCTAGGCCATTTTTAGGGGGGGTAGGCCCCCCTAAACTGACTACTCAGCCCCCCTAAAATTATGCGATTAGCTCCATAAACTGTACACAATGTCGTGATCGCCTCAGTCCCCTTTAAATTTCATTTGAAAATTGCGGCAGACTTCAATCGGCTCCTCCCCGTCTTTCAGCGTGTCTTCAATCCGCAGACCGCGGTGGCGCAGAGTGAGAAACAGAGGTGTGTGTTTATCGATAGATTGTTATAATATCTGCATCTGTGCTGTTTAAATACAGTTTACAAAATATCATGGGGGACCAATCGCTTCCCCCATCTACTGTAGCCTAAGCCTTCGCTGCATTTACCCCTCATCACACCACAGCTGTTTCCTCGAGCGAAAATTAAGCACATATTAAATGCATGCTTTATAAAACGATCATGTTGCCATTTTCATTTGAAAATTTAACTTTCAATATAATACATATTCTAGTGCATGTGGCAAAAAGGTTTGCATACTTGAGCTAAGGAAAGAGAGTTGTAGAAATGCAGACAGAAAATGTTTTAGCAAAACAGGTGTCTGTGTGAGATCACGAAGACCTGTAGGCTTATTCAGTACTCAAATGTTATACCTATCTATACAGTACAGTGGAATACTGCAATAAGTGTAGTATACCACCCTTGTTCGTCAAACATTTTTTAAATTTTATTTATACATTTATTATTATTATTTTATAACTATGTCCTTATTGGGGGCTCAGCCCCTCTAAAATGAAAATCCTAGAATCGCCCCTGCTTAGTAATAAATAACGAAAATGTGGAGTAAGAGTTCAGATGAATGTGGGAAACGTTAAAAAGCAGCTGTTGATCATTTTCTGGCTGAAACCTGATGCTGGATTGAAAGTTGCGTGAGGAACAATAACGGGATGATAAACAGGTTTATGGCTACACGTCATAATAGGTTTTCTGTCACTGGAATGAATTTAAAAAGATATTTCCCCCTTAAGTGTCGTGTCTAATTATTTCAAGCTTATAGAACGGCAGTTTTATCTTCGAGGCTGTTTGATCTAAATGCAGTTTGGTGTGAACTTTGGTCAGGTCTGCAGGAGGTCTCGTCATGTTTCCATTCTCACAGACGCCGCTTTATCAGCAGCATCTTTACCAGTGCGGGTTACTGTCACACAGCAGGAAGGAGGTACAGAGACAGCAGCGCGTGCAAATCGCATCAGTTTCAACAATATAGTCTTGCTTTGTATTTTTTTTTCATTATCTTAACATTCAGCACTAAAATATAAACTATTGTGCATTGTGGAGATGATGTGGAGTGCATGATATGTTTGCATATTAAATGCAGTGACACAAATGCTGTGCCCTCGAATGTGGTGAAAAATATATAGTCATACTACGATCAGCTCATTCTCACTCTGCCACAATGATGATGGAGACTCTGCTGCTGCTGTTCCTCCTCACACACGCTTCAGGTATGAAAAACACTCAATTCTGCTGTTTCTCTCTGTATTGAGGAAAGTTTAGGAACGTCAGTGTTGGGGAGTGACTAGTTACATGTAACGGAATTACGTAATTTAATTACAAAATAAATGTAACTGTTACTGAGAAAAAATGTGTCATTAAATTACAGTTACTTTTGAAAATGTTAATG
>JAHKKF010504843.1:0-15071 GCA_019740295.1 Labeo calbasu
ACAGATATACAGATATTTCATCTATATTTAAGTCATTATTTACCGAAATTCTTCTCCCATTGTTAATTGTTGGTAGAGTTGTTACTTCACCGATATTTTAGTCATTATTTACTGAAATAACTTTCACAGGTACACCGATATTTCACAGATGTTTAAGTAATTTTTATTTAAATAACTTTCACAGATAAACTGATAATTCTCCAACATTTAACTCATTATTTACTGTAATAAGTTTCACAGATAAACCAATATTTCACGGATATTTCAGTCATTACTTACTGAAATAACTTTCACAGGTATACAGATATTTCACCGATATTTAAGTCAGTATTTATTGAAATAACTTTCACAGATATATAAGTTATTACTTACTAAAATAACTTTCACAGATATACAGATATTTCACCAATATTTAAGTCATTATTTACCGAAATTCTTCTCTAATTGTTAATTGTTGGTAGCGTTGTTATTTCACTGATATTTAAGTCATTATTTACTAAAATAACTTTCACAGATATACAGATATTTCACCAATATTTAAGTAATTATTTACCGAAATTCTTCTCTAACTGTTAATTGTTGGTAGCATTGTTATTTCACAGATATTTAAGTCATTACTTATTGAAATAACTTTCACAGATATACAGATATTTCACAGATATTTAAGTCATTATTTACTGAAATAACTTTCACAGATAAACCAATATTTCACCAATATTTAAGTCATAATTTACTGAAATAACTTTTATAGATAAACCGATAATTCTCCGATATTTAAGTCGTTATTTACTGAAGTAACTGTCACAGATAAACCGATATTTAACAGATATTTAAGTCATTACTTATTGAAATAACTTTCACAGATATACAGATATTTCACTAATATTTGTCATTATTTACTGAAATAACTTTCACAGATAAACCAATATTTCACCGATATTTAAGTCATTACTTACTGAAATAACTTTTACAGATAAACTGATATTTTACCAATATTTAGGTCATAATTTACTGAAATAACTTTCATAGATAAACTGATAATTCTCCAATATTTAAGTCATTATTTACTGAAGTAACTGTCACGATAAACCGATATTTAACGGATATTTAAGTCATTACTTATTGAAGTAACTTTCACAGATATACAGATATTTCACTGATATTTGTCATTATTTACTGAAATAACTTTCACAGATAAACCAATATTTCACAGATATTTAAGTCATTATTTGCTGAAATCATTCTCCAACTGTTAATTGTTGTTAGCGAATAATTCAAATGTGACTCAAGATCACACTTGTATACAAATAACCCCCCAAAAAACATTTCACATTAATGTTACAGGGAGATCTAGGGTGGAAGCCAAAATGGCTTCCAAAGGCTTGAATTGTAACAAACATCATATTGGACCCACATTTTATGCTGCTTTTGAAGCTTAAGAACTTCAGTTGTCAGTGTAATTATGAAAAGAGCAACTGTTGCACAAAGGAAAGCAAGTCATACAGGTTTGGAAAGACATTGGGCTGAGTAAATAAGCTAATTTTATTTGTTTTGGCTGAGCTATTTCTTTAAATAAGAATCTAAATGAGAGTTATTGCTCTTATGAATATGTAAAATATATTCACATATCTGCTTTAGATTGCATTTGATTTAAATTTGTCAGGGAAGGCTGTGGTGAAATGTGGTAAAGATCTTGAAATGCCCTGTTAAAAAGGCAGAAAGATCAACGGTTAGCCATGAGGTGCAGAATTTCCAAAGTCCATTATATACTGTAATACAAATCCAAACGAACAAAGTTCAACATAAATGTCACATCTAGTCTACCAGGATGCGTTTTCATGATTTCCACTGCAATTTTAAAACAAAAGAAAAACCCAGTGCCCTCTCAGTAGCTTTCATTTCCATAGTTTTTATGATCCAAGTCATCGTTCAAGGCAGTTCTGGTTCTCGTTCTTGGGTTTGATCTGCTGTTCTTGTCTTTTGAATCAATGAAGGTGAACCACAAGGTCCGTACTATCAGGGAGATCTTTAGACATTGATTTTAGTTTTATCCAAGGGAGCCAAGTAGATTTGAACTTCTTTAAAAAAAAAAAATTAAGACATGATCTTTAAGTTCTGTCAGAACTGCTTACAAAGACCACATGCAAGCCCTTAAATTATGCAATTTTAATACTTCTTTTTATCTTCAAGAAACTGAAGGATAATCATTTTTTTTAATTTTACTTATTTAGATATATATATTTTCTTTTTTCTTTTTTTCCCCTTCCTCTAGGGCTGGTACGTAATTAGATTTTTAAACAAAAATACAAGACATTTAACTTTAGCATTCAGTGCATTGGTTATGATTTTTTTTTCCTTTTCTTTTTTTGGCATTGTTTTTTTTGGAATCAATCCCTTTTAGTGCATGATCTTGTTTTTTTGCATTAAAAATGTATGTACATTATGTACAAATGAAAAAAATGGAATTTGTGTTGTAAATCCTTTTGAATAAAAAAAAATACAAACATTCCTTAGTGCAGTTATTAGTTGCTTTCCTGTAATTTGACAAAACAAATGTAAAGAATTTGCATTAATATCTTTAATATCTACTGTTATGTCTCTGGTTCGTCTAGTGTGAAACAACAACCCCACTGAGAAGCTATTGAACTGAATTATTCGTAAACATTTGGGTTATTCGCCCTCAGACACTCATTTCTAATTTGTATTCGCTCTTCTCTCCAACTCGCTGAACCAAATACGCCATAAAGGAATCAAATTACTTACCGTCCCTGGCCCCACTGCTGTGTAAAAAGATATGAAACACTCTCAGCCCACAAAACTGAGGTATTTAGGTAATTTTGTCAAAACTCATTGAAGTGGCGGCATTAAAACGCCAGCCGAACATCAAACCACATGGTCAGAGTCCCGCTGCGGCCCATCACCTAATTTCCAGCCCTTTATGTCCCTGCTTTCCCGGAGGGGACGGATGTGAGTCTTGTCAATGAGATTCCAATAAATGTTTTATTCAAAAAGCCAATTACAGTCCACGGCCTGTACCGCATTAGCATGTTTAATTAGTTTTTGATGCGCCAGTATGTGGACGACGGTGTTTTGACTGGGGATAGTTCACCCAAAAAAGAAAATTCTGTCGTTAATTACTCACCCTCATGTCGTTCCAAACCTGTAAGACCTTTGTTCATCTTCGGAACACAAATTAAGATGTTTTTGATGAAAAAACGCATGCGTCGTGGTACTCTCGTAAGCATGTGTCGAAGACTGACACGGAAGAGAACTGTTGAAAAAAAATGTTTTCTTCACGCACAAAAAGTATTCTCGTAGCTTCGTAAAGTTACAGTTGAACCACTGTCACATGGACTATTTTAACATTGTCCTTACTACCTTTTTGGGCCTTGAACATGTCAGTTGTGTTGCTGTCTATGCAGAGTCAGCTCTCGGGTTTCATCAAAAATATCTTAATTTTTGTTCCGAAGATAAACGAAAGTCTTACGGGTTTGGAACGACATGAGGGTGAGTAATTAATGACAGAATTTTCATTTTTGGGTGAACTATCCCAGTACATTTTGTTCGTTTTATCACGTAAAACTACTGAAATATCTTCAAAAGACTTGTAATATACCATAAACATCATTAGAACAGCAAAAAATTAGTAGCACAATTAGTAAACTTAACAGATTTACCAAGAAAGATCTATAATTCCATGAAGCATTTCTAGACAGTAAAATAATAATAGTAATATTAAAAACATAAATCTAAAACATATTAATTTAAAGGAGAAGTCCACTTCCAGAACAACAATTTACAAATAATTTACTCACCCCCGTCATCCACGATGTTCATGTCTTTCTGTCTTCAGCCGTAAAGAAATTATGGTTTTTGAGGAAAGCATTTCAGGATTTTTCTTCATATAATGGACTTCAATTATGCCCCTGATATTGAACTTTCAAAATGTAGTTTAAATGCAGCTTCAAAGGGCTCTAAACGATCCCAGCCGAGGAAGAAGGGTCTTATCTAGCGAAACGATCCATCATTTTGTTTTGAAAAATAAAAATTTGTATACTTTTTAAGCACAAAAGTTTGCATAGCACAGGCTCTCGGATGCACGTCCACGGGTCGTTCTTGAACGATTCGTTCATTTTGAACGAATCTTTAATGTGACTCGGGAAGAACGAGTCGTTTTGGGGAGTGATTCGTTCAGTCGCGCATGTGCAACATCCTATTAGGTTCTGTACTGGAATTAGTTCACCGGTTTTGAGTCTTTGGGTTTTTTAAGTCCTTCGTTCATCTTATGGAGCTGTCACGTGATGCTGATTTTGCTAAAATGAAGGAAATGACTCGAAAAAAGATTCATTCATTTTGCTGAACGAGACTCAAATGTCTGAGTTGGTAAAATGATCCGAACTTCCCATCACTAAGTTCATCGTCTGTGTACTCCGGCTAAAAAAGGTAGAGAATGGCGAAAAACTCCATCTTATTTTCTCCTACAACTTCAGAATCGTCCGACACNTTGTACCTTTTTATTTGTAAACAGCGTTTGACTTACTTGCACTTTCTTAGTCTTTGCGCGTTCGCATTGTAAACACTGGGACTCGCATCCCGAGTTTGCTCAAAGTAAGGTCTAGGCAACAAAACGTCACCAAAGTGTAATTCATATGAGGACCACAGGAGCTAAAAGCATCAGTTGGCACTGCTAACAATTAGCAAACCTGTTAACACTGGGTGAAACGTCATATTAGACTTAGTTTGCTTTTTCTTTAATGCACCTGCTGTTATAATTACGACTTACCAACTTCTCAAAAAAACAATCTTCACAGGAAAACCTTAACACATTAATATTCTTGTCTTTAAAAGCTTACTAAAATGAGGCAATGTCGATGTTAGCATCTGGCTCAAATCAAACTAAATGAATTCGAGTCGAGACACATTTTCTTCCACCTTTTGCTTCTTTCTGTGTACAAAATATTGGCCTTCGCTTTCAAGGTCATGTGCAGAAGCTGGAACGTTTGCCAAATTTGCTGTCCTTAGAAGTATTGATTATATTTCAGGATCTAAGGCCGCTTAGCGTTTATTAATTAGAGCTCTGCCCCTCATTTGAAGCATGACTGGTTAATCCTCTGTGCATTATTTTGCGTATTGGCAGTACATAACCACAGGCTAATTAACAGAAGCCGCGTTTGGACAAAGCAAAGAGGATTGAAGCTTCCTCATTCAAAACAATGTCATTCTTTGACTTTGTTTAGTTTGCCTTTCCAAGATGAAAGGCTTCATATTTTGGGGTTTTTCTTTGTATTTTCTTTCTTCAATCGAGCCTAGTATGTTACCAGTTTACAAACATACTTTGATAGCCGTCTCACTGTCAGCCGTCCCTACGTCAACTATGGTTCTGTTTATTTGGCTGGTTATAAATACTTCAACCAGATTCTGTTATCCTTACATGACTACAACTACAAAGGAACAAACAAACAAACAAACAAAAAAAATTGCTTGGTTATTCTGATGAAAAATTTCACTATCTTTCAACTCAGAGTTAAACAAAACTAGTTCTTTTACAGACATGTACCATGTGTGTACATATTATTAAAGTATAAGCCAGTAAATGTATAGATGCACAAGAGTTGCACCTAAAAACATTACAAATCCACTGATTTCAGATGGAGAAAACCAAGTTCAGACTACTCATTTGCGTCAAACATGGTTGACGGCTGTTAATGCCACTATTCAACAATCACTATTTTAGATCGACTAACTGTAATACTGTAATACATTAAAATAAAATCTTGCTGATTTTAGTTTTGAAAATGATGAAAATTCATATAAAAATTAAGTAAAAAGAATTTAATGAAAGTGTAACGACAAATTTAATAAAATTGCTTGCCAGTTCAGTGTTTCCAGCAATTCCAGCTGCAGTGCTGAACCGATTCCCCATTGAAAGTCTGCCTTATCCTTTCTTACAGAACATACACAAGATACCTCTAAGTTATTGGTGTTAATTTGGCACCTGGCGGTAATTTTCTTAATTTTATGACAAACCCTATTTACCTGGCAGCATTTCTCCAATTTTCACTGAGATTGCAAGATGGCGGGGCATTCAAGCAATTCCAGCTGCAGTGCTGAACCGATTCCCTATTGAATGTCTCTGCATTATCCTGTTTTACAGAACACTTACAGTACAGATACCTCAAAGTTATTGGGTGCTAATCTGGCACCTTGTACTAATTTCCTTAATTTTATGACAAACCCTATTTACCTGGCAGCATTTCTGATGGCGGGGCGCTCTAAGGTGACTGAAACTCTGCGACATGAGGCCAAAGGGATGGCACTTTCAGCCACTGTAAACCTGCAATATTTGAGAAATTACAGATTTGGAATGACCACCTTCTCTTGCAATGACAATAATTTATTAAATTTATCATTTAAGTTCCCTAAAAAGGCTGGTCGTCCACATATGACAAATGCACGAGAAGACAGGATAATGCAGAGACTCTCAATGGGGAATCGGTTCAGCACTGCAGCTGGAAGTGCTTGCCAGTTTTGCGAGAAGAGAAGTCGGACTGAAAGTCCACTCTGCAGTGACCAAACCTCTCATCAGCAGAGAGAATCAACAGAAAATCAGAGATCATACAAAATTTATATTTTTATTTAGTACTGACCTGAATAAGACATTTCATATAAAGACATCTACATATAGTCCATGCGAAAATAAGAGTGTGAATTTATAAAACGGCGCCGTTCAAAAGTTTTTTTTTAGTGACAGATGTTTATGAGTCCCTTGTTTGTCGTGAACAGTTAAACTGCCCGCTGTTCTTTAGGAAAAATCCTTCCGGTCTCACAAATTCTTTGGTTTTTCATGCATTTTTGTGTATTTGAACTCTTTCCAACAATGGCTGTATGATTTTGAGATCCATCTTTTCACTCTGAGGACAACTGAGAGACTCGTATACATCTATTACAGAAGGTTCAAACACTCACTGATGCTCCAGAAGGAAACACAATGTATTAAACCATTTGAATTTAAATATTAGGGTAAATTTATCTTATTTTGTCATTTGGGAATCTTCTGTAGCTTCTGAAGGGTAGTACTAAATAAGAAAAAAAAAGTAATAAAATATATTGTTTAGGCAAAATAAGAAAAATGTACACATCTTCATTCTGTTCAAAAGTTTACACCCTGGCTCTTAATACATTGGCTTTTTTTTTCTTCCGGAGCATCAGTGAGCGTTTGAAACTTCTGTAATAGTTGCATACGAGTCCCTCAGTTGTCCTCAGTGTGAAAAGATGGATCTCAAAATCATATGGTCATTGTTGGAAAGGGTTCAAATAAACAAAAATGCTGAAAAACCAAAGAAATTGTCGGACCTGACGGATTTTTCTGAAGAACAACGAGCAGTTTAACTGTTCAGGACAAACAAGGGACTCATGAACAACTATCACTAAACAAAAAAACAGCTGTGGATCATTTAGGTAACAACATAGTATTAAGAATCAAGTGTATGTAAAGTTTTAAACAGGGTGATTTTTATAAATACATCTATTATTTTCTCTTGTAGACTATGTGTAAATGTCTTACATGTGAAATATCTTATTCAGGTCAGTACCGAATATAAAATATCATAGCATTTTAAATGATCCCTCTTATTTTGGTCAAATAATTAACATTTTGCAGATTCTGCATGGTGTATGTAAACTTCTGGTTTCAGTACATGGCAGGGTGAATGCAAATGTTTATCAAAGGAACCTGTCGGAACTTTTTTGCGAGATGTTTCGTGACATATTCGATGTGAAATGTTGCATATTCCCGAATGATTCAAGTTACTCCATGATATGACACAGCTCACCTGTATTTTTTTCCACTTGCGTCTCTTTCTTCCCTTTGAGTTGATAACAGACATCCTGAAATATAATTAAGCCTATTAGTTTCCTTTTATTGCATAGAGAACTTAAAGAAAAACGTACACCGCTTACTTCATTCTCCCCAGTGGGCCGCTCACGCAAGTCTCTTGCGTACGTCCACAAGGCCTCTTATTATACCAGCAATCCACTGTAGTCACAGTCGTAAGCCATTTATAAATAAATGATCAGCTCTCTGCTGCTCATTGAGTCATTGTCTGTATCTCTGACTCACCCGCTGTCTATCTTTCCATCTCGTCACAGATTTCTGGAAGCGATTTTCAGGGAGAGCACATTTTGCTCTTGTTCAGACTGAGAAGCATGTAAAAATAAAACGTAATCCCACCGACAGAAGATGCAGCGATAAGCTGCGTTTCTGTGATGAATGTGAACGATTTGAAAGGGCAAAATGTAAAAATACTTGAGCAAGGGATTGGCGCTTCATCCAGTCAGACGTTAATCTCTGAGTAAATAGTGCCACTTTCATTCCCGGAGGAGAAAGTACTTCGATTTTACTCTTTACATTGAATTTCTGTCGCTATTTTAGCTCATCAGAAATCAGTTTTCTCAGCATTAGTCGGTCAGCGGCAGATGTTTGGAAATGACGCAGCTCAAGTCTCTGTGGTGGGAGATAAGCATTTTGCCTTTGATGAAAAGCTAAGCCTTTAGCTTTCAGTTCTGTGCTTCGGTTGTCGACGTAGCTTGGCACGGAGGGGGGCGCTTGGGACTGCCATCGTCTGGAGGGTGGCATGGCCCTTTGTCGATTGACACTGTTTTAGCTCGCCCATTGCTGGTGGCTTGGATGGGCCGGTGACAGCTCTGCCAGGTCCACACACTGCATGCCCTGGTGCATCTTGGGTCCCAAACATGTACTGAAAAGCAGCAGAAGCATTTAAATGTGCATGACTGCAATTTAAATTGCACTAATGCAGTGGTTGCCCAAAACTGTGTATCATAGAAAATTTAAATGAATCTTATTAATGCATTAGCGGTGGGAGTTTTACTGATTCTTTTTGTAGTTACTTTATGGCAGTAGATGACTGTCTTTATAGAGTCAATGAATCATTTACTCTGATTCATTCAAGACAATGTTATTAAAAATGTTAGCTAAAATGATCACAACTTGATTATATAAATTAATCAATAAAATATAAATATTAGATAAAAAAGAGAAAATTAAAATTCTCTTGGTAACTAAGTTGAAGTACTAAAATAAACTAAACTGAACAATAAATAATTAAAATTAAAAATAATTAAAAACACTGATTCATTCAGCAACACTCAATCGTTACTGATTCGTTGCTATTGTTAACTAAAACAAACTATTAAAATCATTTATATTTGTAATATATTTATTTATTATATTTATTCATATTTACATTGATTTATATTATTATTAAATGTTAACTAAAACTTAAAATTAGTTTCTGATAACTGAAGTTAAATATAACATTAACTAATATTGAAATAAGCTGAAGTACTAAAGTGACTAAACTGAAAAACAAACAAATAAATCTATATAGAAGCATAAAACCCTAGTAAAATTATTCACTGCTTCTTTATGAATGAATCAGTGAATCGTTTATGCGACTGATTCGTTCAACACAGTGTTGTTCTTGTTAACTAAAACAAACTATTAAAATAGTTTATGATACATTTATTTACGTATTATATTTACATCAAATTAAATATTAACTAAAACACACTATTAAAAAATCGTTTCTAATAACTGAGATTAAAAATTACATTAGCTACCCAAACAAATAAACAAATCTGTATACAACAATAAAAAAAGCTAATGAAAACGACAAAGCATGTAGCAAAATATCTAAAAATTCAACTAAAAGTACAATGAAAACAAGTTTCAACAAAGCCAATTCATTTAACAATGCTGATTCATTCATCAACACTTAACCATCTTTATGAATCACTCAGTGAATCAGTCATGCAACTGATTCATTCAATAGTGTTGTTATACTTGGAACTAAAACAAACTATTAAAATCATTTATGATAACTGATATTAAATAAATATTACATTATTCAGCAGCAATCAGCCAGCTTTATGTCATTGTTATTGTTAACTAAAACAAACTATTAAAAATCGTTTATGCTAGCTGACATTAAATAAGTATTACATTATTCTAAAAAAATCAACAATCTTCATGAATGAGTCATTGAATCATTTATGCGACTGATTCGTTCAACAGTGTTGTTATTGTTAACTAAAACAAACTATTAAAAATAATTTATAACTAAAATGTAATAAATATTACATTATTCAGTAACAATCAGCCGTCTTTATGAATGAGTCAGTGAATCATTTATGTGACTGATTCGTTCAACAGTGTTATTGTTAACTAAAACAATTCAAAAGAATTTATGATAACTAAAATTAAACAAATATTACATTATTCAGTAACAGACAACCGTCTTTATGAATGAGTCATTGAATCATTTATGCGACTGATTTGTTCAACAGTGTTGTTATTGTTGACTTAAAAAAATATAAGAAATCATTTATTATAACTGACTTTAAATATAAATATTACATAAAAAATTAAAATGAAAAATGTTGCCTTGGCAACTGATACAAATTTAACTTTTAATTATTAAAATGACAAACTAAAACTGAAAAAAAGATACATATATATATATATATATATATATATATATATTAACTTAAAAATTATGGCTAATTCAAAATATTAATTTAATAACAAAATAATAGATTTAAAAAATGCTCAATGATTCATTTAGTTTAAATATCTTCTTGTTTAGTGAACTGTTGTATAACATTACTATCGCACTCGCAATCATGCCATTGGTCTGAGTTCGGAACGACATTGTGATTGCGAGAGTCCTATTGGTTGATGGAGATGTGATGTTGCTGTAAATTACAGATTGCAGTACTGGTTTATCAAAACATGACACGGATGTTTGCCAACGGTGTTTTTGCTGTTAGAAAACATCTGTCAGGTAGAGAGTCAGACTGACACTAAGTGCAGTAAGAAGAGCGGCGGCAGTAATTTATGAACCAAGTAAAAGTCTCTTTTTTCTTGTTTCTTATTCACCTGCTTGCTTGCTTTCTTTCTCTCACCTTCTTGAGCACCCTTGCCCCTTCATTCGCATTTCTCTCAAGTGAGGAAACAGCACTAGAGTTCAGCACAGCAGAAAAGAAACAGAAGGTGAAGTGTGCGTTTTTCTTATGATTCTTTTCGTTGATGTTACGCTTTTATAGACCATTATTTATTGCATAATGCAAGTCTGTATTATCACTACAGTTCGTCAGATATTACATAAAGCCATGGTGAGATGTAATTCTGTTCAGTTATAGCCTGAAGAAAAAATGTAAAAAGAAGTGGTGATGGATCTACTTTGAACAATATTTATTAAGGTGATTAAATTTAAGATGCTAAATTTAAGTTAAGAACCAGATATTCACAAAGGAAAACTTGCAATGCTTATGTTTTAAATTGAATATTAAAAATTACAATTAAAACAAACTGTTAAAAAGGAATATAATTTAAAAATAATAATAATAATAATTACACCTTAAAGTCTAAATAAAAATCAACAAAACTAGATGAGTAAAGTTTAAGAACAAACTGTAAAGTTGATTTGGAAGTTTAAATTTTTAAAAGATAGGATAGATGGATTTTGATAACATTTTGTTAGCATGAGTTAACACGTTAACATGATTTACCACGTTGTAATATGCTATTAGCATGGCTAGCATGGTTTATCATGATTATCATGTTGCTAACATGTTTTTTTTGTCATGAATAAACATATTCCTAGCATGTTTTTTACCATGACAAACATGTTGTTAGCATGTTTTTAGCATGTTAGCACGTCTTAGCTGGATTAACATGTTGCTAGCATGTTTCTACCATGATTACCATATTCTTATCATCATGTTTTTAGCATGTTAGTATGTCTTAGCTGGATTAGCATGTTGCCAGCATGTTCCTAACATGATTTGCATATTGCTAGCATGTTTCTAGCATGTTACCAGTATGTTTTAACACAATTAGCATGTTTCTAACATGTTGTTAGCATGTTGCCAGCATGTTTCTAACATGATTTGCATATTGCTAGTATGTTTCTAACATGTTTTTAACATGATTAGGATGTTTCTAGCATGACTAACATGTTGTTAGCATGTTGTAGCATGATTAGCATGTTGATAGCATGTTTCTAACATGATTTGCATATTGCTAGTCTGTTTCTAGTACTGTTACTCGGGGTAGTTGCTGGAATGGTTGCTAGTTTCAAGTTGTTAGTGTGATTAGCATATTGCTAGCATGTTTCGACCATGGTTAGCATGTTATTATGTTTTAACACAATTAACATGTTGTTAACATGATTGGCATGTTAACATGCTAAAATGTTTGTAACATGATCTGCATATTGACAACTTGTTTCTAGCATAATTACCATGTTTCTAACATGTTTTAGCATGATTAGCATGTTTAAGCTAGATAAGCATGTTGCTAGGATGTTCAAATCATGATTGGCATGTTGTCATCACTTTTTTACACAATTAGCATTTTGATAACGTGTTTTTAACATGTTTTTAGCATGTTTTAGAATGATTATCATGTTGCTAGCATGATAAGCATGTTCTTATAACGCTAGCATGGTTCTAGCATGATTACCATATTATTATCATATTTACAGCATGTTAGTATGTCTTAGCTGGATTAGCATGTTGCTAGCATGTTTCTACTATGATTACCATATTATTATCATGTTTTTAGCATGTTAGCATGTCTTAGCTGAATTAGCATGTTTCTAGCATGATTACCATATTATTATCATGTTTTTAGCATGTTAGTATGTTGCTAGCATGTTTCTACCATGATTAGCATGTTACTAACATGTTTTAACACAATTAACATGTTTTTAACATGATTTGCATACTGTTAGCATGTTTCTAACATGCTAGTCATGTTAGAAACATGCTTACAAAATAAACTAAAAACAGATAAAACCAACTGATTTAATAAAAAAAGGTAGTCAGCTAAAACAGCTGATGTAGCAAAAAAACAAAAAAAAAACCTAAGCTGGTTGGTCACCGAGTCTGGTTTTAGCTGTTCAGCAGGCTGGTTTTAGAAGGGTTTTGGCCACTTCCTTAGCTAGTTAGGCTGGTCTTAGCCGGTCAGGCTGGGAGAACAGCTGGAATAGCTGGAACAGATAAAATCAGCCTGACCAGCCTAGCCAGCTTAAACCAGCTTAGGCTGGGTTTTTTTTTCAGCAGGGAAACCAGCCTGGTTGTCTAGTCTTAGCTGAAAATAGCATATTTAAGCTTGCTTTGTCTTTTAGCTGGTCTCCCAGCTTGAACATCTAAGTCCAGCCAAAAAGTGGCCAAAACAACTTTAAAACCAGCCTGGTAGACCAGCCAACGTGAGGAGTTGTTAAGCTTTGCTATAGCAGTAGACAGCTTAAATACACCATAAGTCTCATTGTTTAAAAGTTTTCACCCCCTCAGTGAAAGTCTATGGGGTTTTATTGGTCTGTTTTACAAAAAACGTGAGTCGGATCAATTAGAAAAGATATAGCCAAGTCTGAAGGTCTGACCTGAGTTTGGTGGTTGTATCTTTAAAGCTTTACATTTTGCCTCATAAGTAGAAGCTTAAATACTAAATCAGTAAGCTGGGTTTTTGAAGCAACTTTCATTCAGAAATTGCTAGTAAAGAGTCAGCAAATAACATTGAATTAAACTTGAACTTTTGAAGTAGAAAACAGAAATGGTGTTTTCTAGTAAAACATACTGCAGTAACCCATTTATAACTCCAAAAAATGTTTTTTACATTGCTCTGAGAAATCTAATGCAGATATTTAAATAAACTAAAAAGATTGACCGAAAACAAAACATATATAAAAACTAAATCCTGACAATCCAGTCTATGTTGCTAGCACCCACAGTGATGCTCACATTGTTGACACAAATATCACAGGTCAGACTCGAAATAGACCCCGCAGAGGCACGTAAACAAAAGTGTGGATAGAAAGCTGCCCTAGTAGTGAACTCTGAATGAACTCACTTTGATGGCTTTGCTAAAAGAGAGAAAACTTGGGTGAACCTAATCATGCTTTACAAATACTAACTTTGTTATGTCTGATTCCTTTCAGCTTTCATTATTTACATTGGTGGACTTAACCTGTTATGGTGGCATAATGAAATGTTTTCAAAACACTTTTAGAGTTGCTTTGATGCAAAAACAAATCTTCGGTCTCATTAACTCAATTTTGTTGTGGGATCTTCTGCCTCTTCGCCAGGAAATATTTGCCTCAAATCAGTAGAAAATTGCATTCCTGAGGTGAGCGGTCAAGAGGGAAAACAAGTTTATGGTGAAAATTGGAAGGAGCTTGATGAAACCCTTTTCCAAGCCCACCATGGGTTACTGATTTTAGCTGGGGTTTATAAATCAAAAGGTGTAGCAATGGGGATCCTATTGAATGCTAACGCTGTCAGAGCCGCATTTCCCGCTACAACGTCCCCGGAGACATTCTCTTTGATGACAGGGAAAGTAGGCCTACTTGACGTGAACGTGATAAATTCGCTGCGGTTGGGAATGTGTGGGAAAAAGATGTTAAAATATGGCCTCTCATTTACAGTGTGGCTTCCCATGTGACTGTGGATTAATGCTTCCCTGTGAACGCCATTTATTCAGCCTGTATATGTCAAATACAACAGTAAATTTTACACTAGCTGAAACAGATACTCCCAGATGTGGAAAGCAACACCTTTTATCCTTTATCAGACTCTGTTTGCCCCCACATAATTTTGGAGAAATGCAACACTTAACCCTTGGTTGTCCACTTATTTTATCTCATGTTAATGGAGAAGTCCACTTCCAGAACTAAGATTTACAGATAATGTACTCACCACCTTGTCATCCGAGATGTTCATGTCTTTCTTCCTTCAGTCATAAAGAAATTGTTTTTTGAGGAAAACATTTTAGCATTTTTCTCCATATAGTGGACTTCTATGGTGCCCCCAGTTTGAACTTCCAAAATGCAGTTTAAATGCGGCTTCAAATGTGGTTGTAAACGATTCCAGCCGAAGAAGCAGCCATTATTTTCATAAAAAATAATACAATTTATGTACTTTTTAATGTCAAACGCTCGTCTTGACTTACTATGCCTGATCTCTGTTTTTTTCTGGTTCAAGACAGTTAG
>JAHKKF010504846.1:0-11455 GCA_019740295.1 Labeo calbasu
TATATATGAATGAATATATATGAATAAATATGAATGAATAATGAATGTTATATATAGGCCTATATATCTGTATGTTTATATATTCTCTGTTTTCACATTCCAGACGTTAGCTAAAAAGAAACCGTTGGCTCATTTCTACTACTTGAGTTTATGGAGAAACTGAGTCTTATCCGCGTTTCCCCCATTTTACCTCCATCTAGTGGAGAAAAAACGAAACTGCAGATTTATACATAATATCCAGTCAATCAGTCAAAAAAACGATTGCTTTGATGAAATGGCTTGGAGAAATATAAATATAAATCTCCACACAAAAACTGCACGATTACCTTAATCTACATATAATAATACTGAAAAGAAGAGACCCCAGAGGGATTTAGAACAGAGTAAAATAAGATAATAATAAAAAACAAAATATATATTTTTTTAAATAAAACAGAATAAAATATATCTTGAACCCTTTTTGTTGTTATATATATATATTTTTTTTTTTTTTTTTTTTTTTTTTTTTATTTAGTAACTTACTCAAAAAATGGAAAAATAGATTTGTTGTAAAGATGATACATTTGATGACACATTTGTTGTAAAGATGATTCAAAAAATACAAAAGTTGGATAAAAAGGTGGGTGGCAGGGTCGGGAATTAACGAGGGCTTGTGGCAAAATGCTACCAAAATGAACAAAAATGCCCCGTAAATTCAAGACAAAGGGGCGAAAAACGCCCCTGCACAATTAAACAATGTATTACGGCTGTCGCGATTAAAATGAAATGTGAAAATGAATGAAAAGTGTCAAAAGTGTATTTACATTTAGATTCGCTCACACTGCATCAGATTGTTTTTTACGCGCGTTTTGTGCAGCGTTGAGCCTTTTAACCAATCAAACAATGAATTTAGAAATGCATTGGCCAATCAGAGTCGCTTAGATTAGTCAGCGCTGAAACCGCCGTATCTGTGTTAACTGAGCAATAATGTACTATGATTTTTTGTCATAATATTGTTGTTCTATGAGCTCCTCGTTTTTAAATGTAGCTATAATTTAGATACAATTTTATGTAGTCTATTGTTATTGATTAAAGTAATTGGGTAAATTTAAGTATTTGACATTAAAGACAACATAGTATGGTGATTAAAATACAACAGTGATTTAAAAAAATTGCCCTCACAATGTAAAAGATGCCCTTGGAAATCAATTCCAAGGAGAAAGGTTAATTTCCGGCCCTGGTGGGTGGATAGAAGTTCAAGGCTTTTTCAAGTCCTCGAGCATAAACTGAGCTTTCGCTCATGCTTGCCCCCAAATGACTACACTTCCCATGATGCCGTGCGCAAGAGTTCCATGTGGATATGTCTGGAGAACGTGCGTGTACATGACATGTGTCTGGTGAGGTATGGAGCGCTGCGAGGACTCTCCCTAAACCCACTGCAGACCTTCGAGAGGTGAATGTAAGTTTCTACGCGGTTTCTAACAAACTATTTCGATCTTTTTCTTCCGGTCATACGTTTGGTGTTGTTTCAGCTGTTCTGGCTGTGTGTCTGATCCTATACGAGTGGCGAAGCAGTGTGTGTTAAAGTTTAGATCAGGGCCATGTTAACTTGAGCTCTAGTGATTTTAGTTCTAAAAACGCCTGCCTGTCCTCTACAACAACCCCAATGTCATACATAGAAGACCACCTTATAGAGGTAACGTAATGCTTAGATGGGAGCAGACTGGTGTTGATTCATAAAAACAATATGCCAGGAATTTAGTGCTGGACTTCTGGTGGATTAAATGTGTTGAAACTGTTGTGACTGACTAAATCTCTGTAACTAAAACTAAACAAAGCACACATTTAGTTTCTCAGCTGAGATGCTTGGTCTTTTGCTTAGAAGTTGAGAAACATGTCAAAATTGTGTTGAAAGCCTCTTACATTTAAAGGACTGAAGAAAGTTTAAGGGAATATTCAGTACTGCTAGAGAATACTCGCTAGTACAAAAATTATAAACCAATAAATAGTCAAATTTAGCTAATTGGTTAACCTTATTAATCTCTGGAATTACAGTACTTTGTCTTTAACCTAATCAGTCTGGTGGTTGACAGAGAGCCATGACCCTTACCTAACCCAACCAATGGCATGCGTTTATCATGCTTAACCAGGGTGACTTTTGAATCATTACTAATGTCTAACTAATACTAATCATATGTAGTTAACTTTAAAACTTACAATATCATGTTAAAAGTTGTACTACAGTAACCTAAAATAGATATTGATAGACATAGTACTTTAAAAAAAAAAAGAATAATACTAAATAATGCATTTTGTCTTTATCAAAGTAGCCACATTTTGTTGAGATTAGTTTTAGCCAAAATCATTTGATTATTATAAAATCATTCTACAATTTTCAAATAGTATTAAATAATATATATGTAAAGTTGTGTTTATAAAATTAAATTTTTTGGTAAAATTATTTGTTATAAAATTCTACAGTTTTCAAATTGTATTAATATATATGTAAAATTACGTTAATAAAATAAAATTAAGTGGCTAATTTTAAATTATTTTAATTTAATGGTAAATTATTTAATTATTATATCATTCTACAATTTTCAAATAGCATTAAATAATATACATGTAAAATTGTATTTATAAAAAAAAATTGGTAAAATTTATTATAAAATCATTCCAGTTTTCAAATGGTATTAAATAATATATATGTAAGATTTTGTTTATAAAATAAAATTAATTGGTAAAATTATTTAATTATTATAAAATCATTCTACATTTTTTAAATTGTATTAAATAATATTTGTAAAATTGTATTTGTATTTGAAATATCAAATCAATTTTAAGTCAGTTTTATATTTTAATAAAAAAAAAAAAAAATAAAATTGCTAAAATTATTTGAGTCATTTTCAAAAATTGTATTAGATTACATATATATATATTTATAAAATTGTTTACAAAATCAAATTGTTCAAATGATTTAATTATTAAATCATTCTACAATGTTCAAATTGTATTAAATATGATATATATGTAAAATTATATTTGTATTTGCAATAAAATATTTTAAGTTATTCATACTTTTATATTTATAATTTCAAGCCTCTAAAATGAAAACATTTTTAAAATCAAAAGAAACAAATTCAATCAAGTGAGACTTTTGTCTGTTAGTGTATATAACCAAACTTTTGACTGTTATTGTAGATCATCAGCCAGATGTTAATAATGTGGGTGTAATTGTTTGTAATTGGTGTGTCCAGGTCCTGTAGGTGGCGCTCTGTAGGTGGGGGAGGTGATGCAGCGGCTGTGGGCTCCAGTCACGGTGCGGCGCGTGGTCCTGCTGCGCTCCGCGTACCTGGGTCACACTTGGGCTGTGCGTGAGCTTCCTGTGACCGTCCGGACCTCACGCTGCTTCAGTTGCACTAATGTCATCAGGACTAAGGAGGGCCGCAAAACCTCCACGGAGGAAGAAACACAGATAAACCCTCCACAGAGTCTAGCAGGGACTGAGGGGCTTTATGCGACTGATACGGGGTCTGACCCTCAGAATAAGGTTGAAGTCGACCCTCTGCAGGACAAGTCTATCGGGCTCTTTCAGAGGTTTAAAAAGACGTTTAAACAGTATGGTAAAGTCATGGTGCCTGTGCACATCGTCACGTCCACTGTGTGGTTTGGGAGCTTTTATTATGCTGCAATGAAGTAAGTGAACATCATAATAGTAACACAACCTCTTGACAATTAAAACAATGACAAGTGCCAAGTTCTATTTTAGAACTTATTCTGTTTCTGTTGTGACTTGTCCAGCTTGTCAGTTGTTGATTCAGATTCTTTTTCCAGTCTAGTCAGTGTTTTATTTTTATTTACATTTATTGGTTAATTTATATATTAGATTATTTTTATATTTATTTTTAGTTTTGCATCTTTGTGCTTTACAAAGATAACATTTTGGGAGTTAATTGTTATTATTTTCATGTGATGGTAGATAAATTATTTTGGTCTGAATTATTTTCATTTATTGGTCGATAGGTGGTTGAAAATGAAAGTACACACTATATTTTCTTAAAAAAAAAACAACAACAATAACTTAAAAACTAAAATAATTTTAAATGCTACAGCTGAATATAGGCATTACAACATTATAATGTACAGTATAAAAATACATTTTTAGTTTTGCTAAATATTAAGCATTTAACAGTGTTTTTGAATTATTAGATTAACTTGAATTTAAGTAATTTAAGTGAATGTTACATTACCAGTGAAGAGTTTTTTAATGGTTTTTTTTTAAAAAGAAGTCTCTTCTGCTCCTACATTTATTTGATCCACAATACAGCAAAAACAGTAACATTTTAAAATATTTGTACTATTTAAAATAACTGTTTTCTATTTGAATATTTTTTTTAAAAATGTGATTTCAAAGCTGATTTTTAGCATCATTACTCCAGTCACATGATCCTTCAGAAATCATTCTAATATTCTGATTTGCTGCTCAAAAAACATTTATTATTATTAATTTGTTGAAAACATCTGAGTGGATTTTTTTCAGGTTTCTTTGGTGAATAGAGAGCTCAGAAAAACAACATGTCACTGAAATAGAAATCTTTTGTAACATTATAAATGTCTTTATCATCACTTTTAATCAATTTAAAGCATCTTGCTCCTTTAAAAAATAATTCACAGGAAAAAATTACATTTTAAAATGTATTCAAATAGAAAGCAGCTTCTATTCTATTTCACAATATTACTGTTTTTGATGTATTTTGGATCAAATAATGCAGGCTTGTGAGCAGAAGAGACTTCTTTAAAAAAACGTTAAAAATATTACTGTTCAAAAACTTTTGACTGGTAGTGTACATGACAACAAGGTTAATGTAAATAAAATGCACAATTAAATCAAAGATAAATTTTGAAAAATCTCAACCAATATGGTGCTGATATATTGTGCATCATGCAATAAATGTAGCTTTATAAATATGAAGTATTTATGTATGTAATTGAGCTTCTTATGCATGTTTCTTTGTTGTCTTGTGGTACGTAATGGGCTTTAATAGTTTTGAATTCAGTAAAGTATAAAAACTGAGCTGCTTTTGCTTCAAAGATCAAAACATACAAACTAAGCGCACTGGCATTAAGGTGAGGCTGGCAGGGAGGTCGAGTTTTACCAGATAAAGTCTGTCTGAGCTTCAGCAGGTCAGACAAGCTTTAGCAGCGTCATCTGGACAATCAACTACTACTATACAAACAACACTTGAAGGTTACAAAAGCAAATCATCACTCTCTTGTAAAAATACACAAGTGACATGTTAATGCCTGTGTTTTCCTGCAGAGGGGTGAATCTGGTCCCGTTTTTGGAGTTCATCGGTTTACCGGATTGGATGGTGGGAATTTTGCGAGATTCCCAGGGAGGCTATGCACTCACAGCCTATGCAATGTATAAGGTATATAAACAAAAACTGAGTAACTGATATAAATTTAAAAACACATTTGACCACAAAGCCAGTCATATGGGTCAGTTTTTGAGATTGAGAAATTAAGATTTATACAACATCTGAAAGTTGAATAAATAAGCTTCCCATTGATGTATGGTTTGTTAGGATAGAAGAATATTTGGCTGAGATACAACTATTTGAAAACTTGGAATCTGAGTGTGCAAAAAAATCTAAATATTGAGAAATCACCTTTAAAGTTGTCCAAGTCAAGTTCTTAGCAATGCATATTACTAATTTTAGAATTAAAAATTAAATTTTGATATATTTACGGTAGGAAATTTACAAAATATGTTCATGGAAAATGATCTTTACTCAATATCCTAATAATTTTTGGCCCATACAATGTATTTTTGGCTATTGCTACAAATATACCCGTGCTATTTAAGACTGGTTTTGTGGTCCAGGGTCACATATGTGATATATGATCAATCAATTTGTCTGTCTGTTCACAGCTCGCAACTCCTGCACGATACACCGTTACGCTGGGCGGCACGTCCCTGTCTGTACAGTACCTCCGCAAACATGGATACCTCTCCACACCTCCGCCCGTTAAAGAGTACCTTCAAGACAAAATGGAGGAGACCAGGGAACGGCTGACTGAAAAAATGGAGGAGACAAAAGAGAGGTTTTCAGAGAAGATGGAAGAAACCAAAGAACTGCTCTCAGGACGAATGGAAGAGACCAAAGAGCGTTTCTCTGAGAAAAAAGACAAGTTTTCTGAGAAACTGCAGGAGACGAAAGACAAAATGACTTTCCGTAAGAAAGCCGACTAGGCTGCGTGGCAATGGGAAGAGAAACATCACTAAAAACAGTACTCAAAGTGTACCGTGGAATGTTTTCACACAATCAATAATTTCTGTCACAGGGTAATTGGTGTTGACTTAAAGGGATAGATCAACTGAAAATGATTAACCTTCTCCTGCCGAACACAAAATGATTTTGTCCATATAATGCCAAGTCAGTCGAGTCCAAAACAATATTGGGCCCCATTGACATTCATTACATTGACAGAAAAGTCTTTTGTGTTCATACAGGTTTGAAACGACACGAGGGTGAGTAAATGATGACAGAATTTTCATTTTTGACTGAACTATCTCTTTAAGGTACTGAATGTTCACACACAAGAACTGCCATCAAGTCAAAATGGTTTCCATGCACTTAAAGGAATAGTTCACCCAGAAATGAAAATTACCCCATGATTCACTCATCCTAGGTGTATATGACTTTTTTCTTTCAGACGAATACAATCGGAGTAATATTAAAAAATGTCCTGGCTCTTCCAGGCATTATAATGGCAGTGAATGGCTGTTGAGATTTTGAAGTCCAATAAAGTGCATCCATCCATTATAAAAAGTACTCCACACTGCTCTGGGGGGTTAACAAAGGCCTTCTAAAGCAAATTGATGTGTTTGTGTAAGAAAAATATCCATATTTGAAACTTTAGAAACAGTAATTGAATGCAGAAGTGCAGAGGAGAGGGCAAAACAAAACACCAGTCATGAATTAGAAGTACAAAATTATGATTTTGATATAAGCCAAGAAGAAACTGTTTTTTCTTTGCTGTAAACAAAACTTGGTTCTTGAGAGATTGACATAAGGCCTTTTTATGATGAATGTATGCATTTTCTTGGACTTCAAAAACTCAACAGCCATTCACTGCCATTTTAAATCTGGGAAGAGCCAGGATATTTTTAATATAATTCTGATTATATTCGTCTGAAAGAACAAAGTCATATACACCTAGAATGGCTTAAGGATGAGTAAATGGGGTAATTTTCATTTTTGGTTGAACTATCCCTTTAAATCTGCAAGTTGAGTGTTTTGGAGAGAAGCAAACTTGAATTAGCAATAATAGTTGAGTTATATTAAGCCAAAATCATGTTAAGTGTGTTTGTGTGACTGTATTTTAGTTCATTTGTTTTAAGTATTGAAAGTGTTTCTACTTGATAACCAAGTGATAATTAAATATCAGTATTTATTTGATATTCAATGATTTTCACTTGTTTTTATCATGTATATGTTTGTATTTGAGTTTTTGTGCATATTGCCTGCAGTCGTGTAGACTGTACAATGTCTTGAATTGCACTGTGTGTGTTTATGGAGTATCTGGACTGCTTAAAAACTCAGTGGGTAATAAAAACAATTCATAGCCCACTTTTAGCCTACTCCGAATGCATTACTGTACTGAAGCTGCTAGTTTTGTAAACTAAACTCAAATCAATTTAATATGCCAATGTTCATTAAGAGAATAATAAAACTGTCGATATGAAAACAGATATAAGTATTAGACATCAGGAACTGGTACTTTTAGTTTATTAGTTTAACTGCAGTTGGACAACAGCAGAAGTACAAGCATAAAAGTTTGACTATAACAGTGATTAGAGCATGTTTTGATTACTTTTTCTGAAAAGAAAAGAAAAAAAGCATTACAGTAACAGACCTTATGCTTAAAACCTATTACACCACAATGATTTAAATAAAACAAATATGTACATGTGCGTGTGTATATAAAATGTCCACACACATGAACATACGGAGTAACGTGAGCCGGGGAAAATTTATAGAGTGTAAAAGGTCTGATATTGTGTTGCTTTCTAATGTCTGTTTTCAGACACTCGATAAGCGTCAGAGTAAAACAAGTCTAACCCTTTTCAGTTTTGTTAGTTCTCTGTGCTTGTGCAAGAAAGGAAAGCTTCAAAAGCATCTCGGTACATTGCTCAAAATGTCACAACTGCTGTTAGTCAGGTGCTTGTAGTCAAAATGGCATCGCTATGTACATTATCTTCAGGTATATAACTATAGACATGCGAATACAAGCTACTGTACAGTGGAGCACCAGCACATAAATATCTGCAATTTAAAATCATTTTTTGCTCCTATACACCACATACACAAGAATGTCTGAAATACAGTATATAACAAAAATAAGAATGTTAAAACTACATCTCTCATTTGGTTCATTATTAAACTTGCAAAGACAGGAAGCACAACACAGGGTGGCATGAAAAATCATGTACATGTTGGGATTCAAATTAACACTTTTGTTTGAAGCAAGACTGTCGTATCACGATCCCTCAGCGTTCGTGTCGGTGAGTGGGAGTCTGGCACTGGTAAACAGCTTACATATTCCATGTCTCCATACACTGGATTCCAATTTAGAACTTAGTTTAACTAGTTAACATGGTTTTCCACAGAAGCCTGTTTCCACCACGGGATAATTCAAATATAATAACGGTAACGTAACTGACGTTTTTTCATAATTGCTAGACATTAGCTCAGACTTTTTTCCCTCACATTTCTGAGTTTACATCTTGCAATTCTGATGAAACTGACAACGCGCCGAGAGTTTTTGGTAAGAAACAAAGTCTTAGCTTTTAAATTTTGTCCTTTTTTCTTTTCTTTTCTTTTACGAAATTCAAACAATAAATACCTTTTTCGCCTCAGTTCGCTGTAGCGCCTCTGATCATATCTTTCTCTTTACTAGTAATAGCCTGAAATAATTATGAAGGAAAAGTATAAAGTACAAGGTATTTTGTTTTAACCGCGCAAAGACGTCACACTATTACAAAATGGCAGATTCGGCGTTATGATTGGTCAGATCGCCTGTCAATCAAACTCCTGGCGAAGGCGTTTGTTTATTTACTTATTTTTGCCAAGGAATAAAAATAAAAAGGCAGGCTAATTGTGACTTTTTCCCCCTCACAGTATAAACTCATGTTTCCAGGTTTTTATTTCTTGACTGAACATAACTGCAACGTTTTACCTTATAATTCAATTTTTTTTGTTCATTAACATCTAACAATTCTGAATTTATGCTGTATAAACCACGGAAACGTGTGGAAGCTGCTAAATCATATAGAGAAGGACTAAGCAAGCATAAAAGGGCACAATATGTTGACAAACTACGGTTCAAAGTTGGTAAAGACGCATACGAGCAGTATTAATTAAGATATTAACCTAATTTTTTACCTTCCTGACTGGAAATGATAAGAACAAATATGAATGTTGTCAAAATTCTTGCCCTGGAAATCCTGGTTCAGTTTGGCCAATCATAAACCCCTTTTGTTCCTCAGAGTTTTTTTTTTTTTTGCACTCTTCTTTGATTTTGGCAGTCTATAATACTCCAAATGTTTTTAATGGTCTGACCGATTAGTACAGCCCAAAACATGACAATAATTGACCATTTTCAGCAGAAATAATCGGTAAAATATGCGAGTTTCATTCGGTTCAGTGGCATTGTTTGCGTTCAGTGCTGCCAATATGACCAACTGATGGCGTGTTGTGGAAACATTATTAGATCAATCAACACGTGAACCGATAGTCTTTTCTATTTACTTAAAGCACGAAATAAACAAATGAACATCAGAATGTATTTTATTTAAACCGCTTAGACTGAAATACGTCAATACACACAATTTATCAAGTTTAAGTCAACCAAAATTAATCTATTTTCCTGTCTGATTTGTTTGCTGGGCAAAATGGCGGATTCTGCATTCTTGTTGCTCAAATTGCATGTCAGTCAAGCTGTTTGCGAAGGGTTAATTCTGACTTCTTTAAGAGATACAGAAAGTTGAAATTACACTACAAATGTTTTATCTTCTGGTGGAAACAGGCTTTCTAGTTTTCTGATTAAAAACTAGCTGAATAAATTCCTTCGTGTGCATGTGTGTGTACATATGTGCCTTTTGTTGTTGGGGCAGTGTTTAAAGCAACATCCTAATCCAGAACACCATTTGATTCTTTCTCAACCAAGATGTGACTCAATAAAACTCTATGAAACACTCTGTAAGTTTAGCATTAAGCATCCTTCTGATAATGAATTTCCTTGTTTGCCAAAATAATAATAATAATAATAACAACAAAATAAAAAAGCACATTTGAACTGTAGGCATTTACAAATCTGTTGCCACCGTGTTAAAATCTTTATATCAGCTATAAATTGTTACATTATTAACAATGTCTTTTTTTCTGTGGTTTCTACCCATTGGGTAGGATATGTGCATACAGACTAACTTTATTTACAGCACCTTACAAATAAACAATTAAAAAAAAAAAAACATTACACAGAAGAAGAAAGCACCATTGGAAGTGAGGCACAGCTAAGGTGGGAACTTTTAGAGTGCAAGTGGGTTCCTACGTCGCTCAAAAAAACAACACGATCGATAGGCACCGATTCAGCTCGCGAGTAACATGCAAACTCCTTGGACAGTAGAAAACGGCAGAAAGCTCTTCCTTTGAGACAAAAACAAGTTGTGGAAAACAAAGGGGAGCGTTTACGATGGTGCAAGTATGGACAGACAGGCAAAACAAAAAGTGCAGCAGATGAGAAGCAGCATAGCAGCAGCAGCAACAGCAGCAACAGCGGGAGCAGCAAACTGACTAATGGAAGCGTTGAAGACTGCCAGTGAAACGAACAGATGGACAGGTAACAGGGAAAGGGCTCTTCAGTCGAATGCAGTTCTGAATGCAGTGACATTGTGCTCTCGCTCTTTGTAGCCTTGGGGAATCTTCACAGACGGTCTGAGAAAAACTTCTCATCTCAGGCTCTGCAAAGTGCTTGTGAAGTTGTGAGCTTTTAAAGCCTGTGCTTGAAAGACAAGAGCATCTAGACAGCATTCAAGCAACTCTACAATTCTATATGTAGCTGAGCTGATGGAATTTGAGAATTGCAATTTTTGCCGTTTTGATGGGAATCTAGAGTTAGAAAAGTGATGGGATTCTAGAATTACAGTTTTAAAATTCTAGAATTTTTAAATTCTAAATCAGCTGGAATCTATGGATCCAGAATTCTAAAATCTAGCCTACAATCCCAGGCGGAAATTATGAAACATTTTTTAATGTAATTGTTTCATCATATTCTGGCTTCATGGAACAGAAACATTAAAATAAATTATTTTAATAAATAGTATATTGTTTTCCACATCAGTTACTGGAGTAATTGGGATTTTATTGTGCAATTACAAAAGAAAAAGTGAAATCACCATGTAATTTGG
>JAHKKF010504853.1:0-12180 GCA_019740295.1 Labeo calbasu
AGATTCTGGTTCTTAACAAGCTTTCTCTTTGGTATCTTTATTTTAAAGGCACTCAATGGTTCACTTCCAGAGATATGGAGATGTGAGAGTAAACGGGTAAATTGTTCACATTTTTAGCGGTGAAAACCCAAATGTGGCTCACTCAGTATTTTCCTTGTAAAACATAGCCCAATTTTTTTTGTTTTTACATTGTAAAGTGGTTTATGCATTGTTAAGAGGAAATGTACAGTTCAAACTAATTTATACATTGTAGAAAAAAATAATTTGCAAAAGGAAAGAGAATACTATTTGCACTATTAGAATACTATTATATTTTATTCAACTTTTTCTTCCACATGGAAGTAAGCCTATGGGTGAGACTTCTGGTTCATTATCCGCTACAGGGAAATAACGAAAAGAATAACAACGTGCAGTTAACGATAAAACGGTTTGCACTACAAACCGTTGTGTTCATAATTAAGATAGTATATTAAAATAACATGGTTACATGACACACCAATTTGCAATATGAAGCGGCTAAACCAGCTGTTTTATACAGCTAAAAATAGATGGATGTGGATGAGACCGGAAGCCTAACCCAGAAAATTTACAAATGGAAGAGGAAAGGTGGAAGAAACAGGTGGATGTTTTTTAAATGAAAAATCTCTTTTACACTGTAAGAAAAACAAAAACCTGAAAATGTACTGGTAATTATCTGCCAAGACATTATCAGTTAAGTTTACTAATGTTTTCTTTAACTCTAAAATAGAACTCAGTGTTATGTGTAATTTAAAATAAAAAAGTGAAACACCTGTGAAAAAAATCCTTCATATTATTAACACAGTACATTGGGCCTTATTATTACATACGTTTCTTAGGGTTTTTTTTTTTTTAAATACACTAACCCATCCATCGTCGCCTTTGCATGTTTTTGTAAAAATGGCCGACAGCCAGTCCTGAAGTATACAGGCAAGCGGCATGACAGATTGGCTTTCTCAGGGCCAGGTCTAAAGTAAGTTCATGTTGTGCGCTTAGCAAGTGAGGGAAGGTTTTCACAAACACACATATGCTCTCTAGTGTCAGGGAGCTAAGTGCGTGCCACTGTTGAGGGAATTGTGGCCCTTCTCCAGCTCTAATGTTGGCTGCCCCCTACACGAAGGCCCAGGACTATGCATTTAAACCGGGCGGAGCAGACATCTTTGGAGTCATTGGCTAAGCTTCACCACCCTTAAGGACCGGATTCAGCTCCTGTCTTCAAAGGCCGCTAAGCTCCGAACATCTTATCTGCAGGTCTTTGAAGTGACCGCTACCCACAAACCACAGCGACATTTTCACCTTCACACGTCAGCGCTGTTGTGCAGTCACCAAGCAACATGCAACAACCATTTCCTCATACCAAAAAAAAAGAAAGAGCAGCCCGGTACATACGGTAGGTTATGGGGAATGAGGAAATAATGAGGCACTAATTTCGAAATAACAAAAAAGGCGCTTTTGCATCATGCGATATTAATGCACTCCATCATTTTCAAGCCATATGCGCATACACATAAATACGCGCACATGAACTCTGCCCGTCTCTTTTCCTAATCCCTACCACAATGCTCCCCTCCCCTCTGGCAAAACTAGATCCCTGAAAGTGGTGCTTGTGTGTTGTAATGTTACAAATTGAGAGCAGGAGCATTAGAGAGACTTTACGCAGAGCGGGGCGAACAGCACATGGCCCTCCCGGTGCATACCAACACCTGTTTCAATGGCCTCTCTTCTTTTATTTACATGATAAACACTGAATTCCTCTACAATTACCCCACCAGCATGGCCTCTGCTATTCATAGCTGACAGCTGTTTTCCAGCATCAGGGGACCTCATGATAGGATGCAATGTTGTTATGCATTGCATCAAAAGAATAAAGGAGATTTAATCCATTAGTCCTTGGTTTCAAATGGCATTTTGATTTGTTTAGAATTGACTTTGCCTAAGGACCAAGATTTTACATTGGAGATCAAACGATAATCCAAAACACCATACAAAAGTAAACTAAAATTATAAATATTAATATTGCAGTGAACTCCACATAAGCACTGGGTTAAAAACAACTCAGCGCTGGGTGAAATATGGAGAAACTCAGCGACTGGGTTGTTTCGACACAGCGGTTGGGTTAAACGTCGAACCCAACCTTTTTGGTAGTTCTATTTAACTCAACTATTGTTTAAAAATTACTATATTTATTGCATGAAATTAAGCCAAAATACGTCGGGAAGTGACAAGTATCAGTTAGGGTCAGTTCAACACGTTAACTTAATTAGTTATGAAAGATAACGCGATTAAAATATTTTAAGGCGGTTAACGCGCTGGCCCCGCCCCCAGACCTGTACGTCATCTTATATTTCATACAGTTGACTGTTGACAAATATAATGCAGGGCAACAACTCCATAAATCCAGTTATCCCCAAAAATTCAAGATACTGGTGCAAAAAAATGGTGTGTGTTTTGTCTCATATTTATATCTATCTATCTATCTATCTATCTATCTATCTATCTATCTATCTATCTATATATATATATATATATATATATATATATATACATATATATATATAGATAGATAGATATAGATATATATATCACGTATCACAGGGGCAGCAAAGGAAGCAAAGCTTTGTCCCAATCTATCACGAGCTAAATGTGATTTTATACAACAGTACAGTAAATAAGAAGTTGACATAGTGTTATATTTTAAACATTACATTACGTGGTTTTGCTTAATTTTGTTGAGAACATATTACCTTTGAAGCCATAGCAGAATTGTTGCGCATCTCCGAGTGTTTAGATTCTGAATGAATGCGCGTTTTGAACGAATCATGTGAATGACATTTAATGCCACCTGCTGGCAGATTTAGTTTCTTATTTAGAGTATCATATCATTAAGAATATATAATAATAATAATAATAATAATAATAATAACAATAATAATAAACTTTAAAGGGATGGTTCACCGAAAAAAAAGTAAATTCTGTCATCATTTGCTCACCCTCATGTCGTTTCAAACCTTTCTTTCGTGGGACATAAAAGAAGGTATTTTTAAGACTACTGGTAACAAAGCTGTTTTGGTTACCATGACTTTCATTATATGAACAAAAATACAGAGATGTTTCTCAAATTATCTTATTTTATGTCCCATTGTTCACATTAGGCCACTGCAGCCTAAATGTTTGTGTGTAATAAATTTTATGCTGAATCAAATAAAATATTTATTTCGAAATCTACAATTTGTAATGTCTACTTGCTAGTTTCTCATTTAACACAAAAATAGCTTTAAATAATCTTTTGTGAGCATTTTCGAAGTCATTTCTTTTGCAATTAATATGCAATTAATTTGATTAATTAATTGACACATCATGTAATTAATTAGATTAAAATTGTAATCGACTGACAGCCCTAGTATCAACAAATAATATGTTTAATAAAAAAAATTTAAATTATAAACATTTTTACAATTGCTTATTAATAAATGTTCACCTTTCGATTATTGCTGACGCCTCTAGTAGTTATCCATCTGATTTTTAATTTCCAACCTATTTTTAACCTTAAAAAAAGTTGTTGGGTTTGTCCATATTTCACCCAAAGTGTGCAGAAATATGCAAAATTATAATCATTTGGCATATTTTTGCACACTCTAAAAAAAACTGGGTTAAATATAACCCAGCACTGGGTGAAATATGCACAAACCCAGAAATAATAATATATTATTAACAGGCCAATGACCAGATTTAGCTGCCAATGATTAACCAAAAAAAATGAGTTCAGTATAAGAAACTTAGTTCTGAATATGAAGTTATAAGGTTCTATCTGCATTCTGAGCAGTTTTGAGATACTGAGCTTTAGAGTTTTTGCATTCCATAAATTTTTTTTTTCTAAACTTTATAAAAAATAAATAAATAAAAAATAAAATCACATAATAAACAGAAAATAAATAAACAGAACAAGAATGTGAGAATAATTAACAAATAACAACAACAAAAAATACGACAGAACCTTATAATTCCAAGGTAGTGACATATTTAATATTATTGAATTTAACAGAATTATAGACAAAATAGAATTTTAACATATGCTATTTAATAGCATATTAACAGCATATTTAATTGGCTCACCAATACATGTGTACACACACAAAGCCAATAAAATATTCTATTTATGTTTAAATAATTTTAGCATTTAAATGCTATCACTTTACACTTTACAGTAAAAAAGTATATTTATTTTGATGTTTCCTTAAGTTTTTTATAAATATGTACTTTAATTTAGTGTTGGATGATGACAAAGTTAATCTAAATGCAAAAATAGAGAGAACGTGCAATTAAATATCCGATATTAACTGATAAAAAAAGAAAAATTAAAAATCTAATATGATACAACTGATATGGTAGTGATATACTGAGCAATTGTTGCACAACCCCATTCAGACCTAAAGTATGACCAGTTGAGACACAGCTGAGATCATCTTACATACCATGACAAGTAGTCAAAAAAAAAGAAAGGGTTAAAATCTCTAAGATAACAAGTTTCCGTTTGCTATTCTTGGCATCCCTCACTCAACACTTGACTCAACATTTATTTTTATTCTTTTGTCATACCGTTACATTTTCCAGATACTCTGAAAACAACCAGACGCTACAGCGTGACATTTGTGTAGCATCACTGGACCAAATCCACGGCTGATGAACACCCTGCATCTTTCTTTTTTTCTCCAAGCCTTTTCACGCCCTTCTGATGTGACAACTTAATTTTTCTTCGTACCCACTGTCCTCTCCAGCCAGAGAATAGATTGTGTGGTCATCAGCGGACTCTTGCAGCAACTACTGTTGGTCTTTGATTGGCAAAGACCCAAGAATCTTCAGAATGGAGGCTTAATACTCCCAGGGCTGACAGCTGCAGGGATTAGGCACTCTTGCTCACTGTTATTGACGCCCCTGCATTGTGCCTTTCACCGTAAATGTGGCACCAGGACCGGGATGGGGTTGATGGGGGATGGGGGGGCAGCATTCTGAAGTCACGTCAGGTGCTTCTGCTTTGAACCCTGAACGGATGCATCAAAGAACATTGAGAATACGTCATTTGATTAATATACGAAGACCGAAAAATTGGAAATCACTAAATAGGCTTGAAAAGACCTGCCACTTGCAAGGTGGTCGCCTCCCTATATCCGCCATGACATCACTAAATTATCACTTGTGCCCCAGATTCCCCCTTCCACCAACCCCTAGAGTCCGGTCTGACCCCACTCTGACCCCCCAGCGCCGCTGATGCTGTCATGACAACCGTCTCAAGAGGCTTGTTGTATGTGTAGAGAGTGAGAAGTGTATACATGAGTGCATCTCTCGGTGTTTGTGTATGTGTGTGTGTGGGAGAGAGAGAGGCACTTGTGACAAATGGGAATTTAAGTGTGTCATTTACGTAGTGAACAAAAAAAGCTACATGAATGTCGAAATGCGCAAAAAAAAAAACAACTTGAGCTAAAGATCATTTCCCTGAATTAAGACAAAATGGGGAGAGGAATAACAGCCTAAATATTTATGAGGGATTAGAATATCCATTAAAACACACTAGAAAGACTGTGGAGGTTCAGGATTTAAACCAGTTAAAGAAAAAACAATTGTGAACTTGAGCAATGATTGGTTTAAAAAAAAGAATAAAACAAAAATAATAAAAATGAAAGGAAGGCAGCCGTCCAAACATTGACATCCAATAAATTGTTTGCAAATTATAGCTGATAAAAGACTATTTCCGTTTTCATGACAAATTCTCCGCATTACGCTCGAAACATCATGTCAACAGGTTTGTACAGGTATTAATTATCCATATCTTGGCTCTTTGAAATGTGCTTGGAAGTGTCCGTGTGAGTATTTATGTGCCTTTAAGGAGTTGTTTATATAAAAAGATTCCCTTCTTAATGTTTAAAGTGTGTTAATCACTAAGACATGAGATTTGAGTTCTCTCATAGCTCTCTTCCCAAACATGACCTCATCATAACGTCTTCAAGGAACGCTCAGAATAGAACAAAATGACCAATTTAGAATATTTACTTCAGTCTTTTATCATCACCTCCTTCATCCTCATGACAAGGAAAACAAAAAAACGATTAAGAAAGGATAAACTTGGACGCATAACATTTGAAGACTAGCAGCCTCAAAAAAGCATAAACATGTCATTGTATTAAATAAAGCATCAAACCAAGTGGCATTTGCTTTAGAGAACTTTCAGAAAGGTATAAATTTATGAAACAAGACATACTGTTTGAAACGAAGACAAGTATTTGGACACTTTGTAGTTCTGAAATGATAGTGTGATGACAATGTGATGAACTGTATTTGTGATTACTCTGCCAGGACACCTGAGGGAACTTCAGAAGAACGTCATACAACCATGAAGAAGTAATCACAAAAAAACAGCATCTGCAAAAAATTATTATCAGCTATGTGGTTTGATATTTCTAATGTAATAAATTCATTTACACATTTTGGGACCACTATATTTCTCTACAGTGAACATAAATGTGTTTATGCAAAACCTCTAAATTACACGATTCCATCAATAATTAAAAGCCTTGAACAGACTCGGTTTAATTGTCAACAATCAAAAAAGCCCTGTGTTTAAAAAAGGCACAAGCTAGAGATTTTAGTATGGACTGCACAGCTTCTAGGTAAGTCAGTATACTGTGTATTCTATGATTGGCAAGATTAATATTTCACTAAGGCCTGTCAACAATACCAAAATAAAGGCAGATCCAGTGAACCCCTCAGGGCAAGATGCCTCTCAATCGATTTCAGACCTTCTTTCCTCGTCTGCCTCAATAACTGTTCAATAATTGATGAGATACGATCCACATGGATCCCAGAATTCCACTGTCAAGTCTTTCAAGCAGCAGGTTGGTTTTGAATAACTTCAATAGGTTGGTGAAAATTCTACACCACTAAAACAGTCCATCTTTATATCAAGGCCAGAAGCTTTTAGAGCAACATGTTTATAAAAAAAAATTCAGCATGCAAATATGCCAGAGAAACAACACAGAAGAGGCATTTAGTAAGGATCAAGGTAACAGAGAATTAAATAAATGCCTTCGTGTGGTGGATTAAAGGATTCTAACTGGTATTTACACCCATGCGCACATGAACTGAGTTACTAATCAATTCCTTATTCATCTTTCTTGTCTTAAGATCAAAATTCACCCTCAAGTTCTCTGAACAAGGACGCAAATGAAATACATTTTTTATATTTCAACTGCCACAGGACGTGAATTTCAAAACAGCCTCAAAATCATAACCACTAAGAGCCTTTTCATGTTTTGTGCAGGATTTTGAGTGTCCCACACACCAAGCATCGCTGTTTGATACCAGAAACCACAAAATGTTTTACAGCCAGGGGAGCATTTCAGACAAAGTTCACTTTACAAATCAATCAGTGACTAATTAAAGAGTTGTATCCTTTTTGTAAAATGATAAAACTTCAAGTACTATTGAAAATATTAAATAGCTCCTCCTTTTATTCTACATATGCAAAATTTAGGATTAGAAGCCTACAAATTTTAGGAACTACATCTGATGTTATTTTTGATCTGTTATGCTTTTAACTTCAGATCTATAATGCATTACTTTTTCAGGTAGGGCTGTGAATGAATAATAAATTAGTGCTGTGAACATATAATGTGCATTTTGAAATCACCTCGTGGACCTCTAAAGTTGCCTGAGTTTGTTTTAACAGAAAACTGATCATTCCTGAGCAACTTTGTCGTGTGGGTGTAAAGTGGACAATGAAGGCTGATGTGGGAACCTCATGGCATCTATGAAGACGCAGGACCCTGTGGACCACTAAGCCTGAGACAATGGCTGTGAGCAGCCCACCAAAATAAGACATTATATGTAAAAATGAGGTACTTGTGATGCTTCAAAACTTACAGCTCACAGTCTGTACATTTCTATGTAAACTGACCCTTTTCAAACGGTTCAGCATAGCAATCTGTGGAACCTCAAATAGCTTTTCATTTTTACAGTATATGCGTTTTCCGTGTCAGCTGCATTTTTAGGGATCATAAACGTGATGATGGACGTGATAAGTGGCACCTCACTGTTTGAGTCTCAGCCTGTAGGTGACATGATAATGTAAACAAAGAACTTAAAGATGAGCAAATTGACAAGCCGTACCAAACAAACACACTGCTCAATGTTTCAAACGTGTTTCTTTCTTGAAAGAGCCACTTACTTCTTGTCCAGGTAACTTAAGATGGAAGATGTTACATTCCGTGGCACGCAGCTGTCCGATGCGAACAAAACAGTCACAAAACACACCTAAACGCGTCAATGTCCATTTGTTTGTAGTCTCGTAGGTTGTTTCTTCGTTCTTTCTCAGTTGCCAAAGTTTCCAGTCGGCGTAGTTAAACTACTAGAGCAAGCGTTCACAAACCGGCTACCCTTTGAGAATTACGCGGAGCTCAGAGAAACTTTCTTATTTCCAGTCGCACTGTCATCTTTCACAATATCATGAGGAGCAAATCCGTTAGTATTCCAGAGTCAGACGCGCTCCCTCTCTGTACGAGTCCAGTCAAGTGTTTGCAGGTGTCGGCTGTGCTGTGTGCTGTACCTCGCCCTCTCTCCACTACCTCCCTATTAAAACCAGCCAGCCGTGTCAGTGTTAACCAGCTCCCTGCCAGCACTCAACTGCACGGAGCCCCCGCTGCCTGATTGAGGCACTGAATGAGGGATTGTCATCCAGCTAATAAACCAGGCCTCTTAGTTAATCTTACAAAGAGAGAATCATTAATTATAAGATAGTACACGAAGTTCCCAATACTGAGTCCTATTAACTTAGAGTTATTACCCTTGGTGTCAGGTTGCATGGGTTATAATAAACCTCCTAGTCGGGGTGAGGCCTCATATTTAATTCTCTCTGATGTGAAACAGAGCGGGTTTCTGTCAGCGGCTCTGACACTCGGGTGATAATAGTCTTATCTTCTAAAGCCAGATATGTTGAAATGAATAGAACTCGGAAAAGATTATCATTTTAACATTTAGACAGTCATTTGGGTCTAAAATTATGTCGATATTAATTCTATGTTGTTTCTATTAAATGCGCTGCTTTGGACTACTTTGAAAACACAACCTGCATTACTGGGGTTTCTACCTCTGGCTGTGAAGGGCGTGATTATATACACTGGTGTTTAATGTAGCTTTACATGAGCCTTATGGGTTGAGCTGAAAAAAAAAATCATTATTAACAACAGCTGTGCATCTCACAGGATAGAGTGTTTTCACGACGCGTCATCAATCGGCCATATTGGCAGCACTGAAGGTAAACAATGCCACTGAACCGAACAAAACTCGCATATTTTGCTGATTATTGATGCTGAAAATGGTCATTATTGTCACGTTTTGGGCTGTACTAATCAGTCGAAATATTAGGCTAATATCTTAATACTGCTCATACATATCTTTACCACCTATTAACTTTAGTTTATCAAAATATTGTGCCCTTTCCTGCATACTAAGTCGTTCTCTATATGATTTAGTAGCTTCCACACATTTTTCCATGGTGTAGACAGCATAAATTAGCAGAACAGTGTATTCAGTCGCACATTAACTATGCTGTTGTTTACATCCGAGTATCACCAATATGGCCGCACGTCCAGGTAACTGACCAAATCATGACGTAAGTGCAAACCCTCTATAGCTGTCAACAATGAATGTGAAATTGCTGTGTGATATAATCTCAGCCAATTAGAAGATAGTTCATGTTTAATGTACTGATTTTAGACCAATCGTATTAAACAGTGGGTGGGGCTACCAAGCGCAACAATGCAGAAATAGAAACCAAGCAAACAAAAAATGTGTCCTGCTCTTTAGGACAAAAATGGAAGAGATTATTACTTCATCATTCCACAACTGGCGTAACAGATACAATCAGGTGTGCTTTTACTTTTGAAAAGCTTCAATATTTTTTATTATTTACAATTTTGTCCAAAACTTTTGTCATTTAGCTGCCTATAGGCAACAATACTGTTTTCATTTAATATTTGTTTTATTGTGTTTCAACTTTATTTCTTTTACCAAAAGCTATTAGTAACAGTTTTAGTGTCAATTAACAATAACAAAACTGCTTGTATTGTACTTTACTAAATTTAGATTTAGTCAATCAGATATCTCAAAAAAAATATCTGTTACCAGGAAAATACCTTTAGACAATGAGTGGGTCTCATCTTCATTACTATTCAAATGGTTGATCAATATGTTTCTAAAATGTTATCATTATTAAATATTTGGTTACATTCTTACCTGCGCATTTGAATTACCCTTGATACTGTAAGCACTGTCCCCCCAGATCAGTGATTTTGCTACTCTCTGTATATTGTTACAATTTCCAACACAATAGCCAACAGGTTTTTGGCACATCACTGTTGAGGGGTAAGAGAGCGGAAAGAGGTGGCAGATAGAAGGAGAAAGACACTGAGGGGGATCTGACCCTGTACACAGACAGGGCAGTGCTGTCATTGTGCCCAGTGTCTCCATGCAGGGCTGGGGTAAAAAGCGCTCTGGGAATTCCTGAGATTCCTTAGAGTCCAGCTTCGGTGGCCCACAACGAAAGAAGCAGGGTGACCAGGAAAAGGATTAAAGACAGCATTCACATCAGGGCATTCTCAAATTCCTCTCCTACGTGTGTATGTGTGTGTGTCTTCCTCCAAAACAAACCCCATGTCTCTGTTTGGCCTTTTGTGTGAGGGTCACCCTGTTCTCCAATGGAGCCCAAGACCCTTCACCTCCCCGAGTCAGTCATAAGCCTACACGTCTCACACAGCCTATTCAATCCCTCACTCCTGTAGATGCTCACGATTTTACTGACAGGCATGCTGCAGGGCTCCTCTACCTGCTGGGAGGATGAATCGATCGGTCTTGTTTGCTTTCACAAGGAGAAAATGATTTGGGACGGCCGACCGAGGTATGCAGCTATCTGGGTGAAGGGGTTCAGGGAACGCAGGCAGCTCTGTGGAAAAAATGAAATGAGAGGTCATATGGGCAATGACACAAACCTAGTTGTTTTGCAGTTCTTGACAATATAAACGTGCAGCAAATCTTAATGAAAAATCGGTTTTCACAAAAGGCATTTGTTTCAAGTCTTCACACCAATTGTTTATGTCAGTTAGATCTAATTTTGGAATAGACCTGAAAGTTCTTTTCTGTGAGAGTGAGGTGTGTAACCTTTGATTTGAGACCACTAGGCCTACTTACATTAACTAACCATGACTTTTATGACCTTACAGCTATATATTATTGCCATTGGATATTACCTTTTACCAGAGGTTGGCCTTCCACTGATGAGTTCGGAGACTGTCAAGGTTTTTCTCCAATACTTCATCACTGATTTTTTTTTCTTTGACAGTCACCTTGGCTTCTTGATTGCAATATTTGAAATATGCATTTTCTGTATTTCTGAATTGTACTTTAGAAGTTGGACATGTATGCCAAACATTACAAATATAGGTCCAGGTGATTGGAGTTACAAGCTCAGATGAGCAAGTGGAAGAAACATTGAGCCTCATTCTCTCATCACATTTGTGTGGGCAGAAAAAATGTCCATGCATCATTTTCGAACAGGTGCATATACATGCACATATTTATAATGAATCTAAATAGTTCTAATGAATATTTAAAATCATGCCCAGATCATGTCCATATAAGGGTTTTATACAACATCTTTCTGTCCTGCTCTCTTGCTCACACTCTTGTGCGAGAACATTCAATTCAATTCAATTCGAATTTATTTGTATAGCGCTTTTCACGATAGATATCGTTGCAAAGCAACTTTACAGCAAATTAAAGTTTTTACAATATATTTAGTAGTAGCTTACTAGTGGTGACTATCAAGCTGATGTACGTATGGCAGAGATGTACGCTAAAGATCAGTTAAAGGGGTCATCGGACGCTAAGTTCTTTCTAAGTTTTTTATGTTGTTTGAACATTAATGTATGTTGGCAGTGTATGTACAAATCTACCCTATAATGATAAAAATCCATGCAGTGGTTTTTAATTCATCTGTATAAAAAATATTCCCTTTTTAAAATCGAGCCGTTCTCAGATGCCTGTCGGTGTGCCGTCACACCGACAGAGGCCGCTCCCACGACAGTTGATTGACATGAGTGTTTTACCTCAGATCAG
>JAHKKF010504869.1:0-15716 GCA_019740295.1 Labeo calbasu
TTTTTTTTTTGCAGTAGATGTGTAGGCCTCAATTATTGTAGGTGTGTATGAAGTTTGTATGTGGGGAATCCCTTCCAGCCTACCTTTCACTTCTCCAAGGAAAAAGGTTTCGTGAAAGAACAAAACTACAGCGGGCCCACACGTCCATCACTTCAGCTTTTCGCATCTCCAATTACTTTCTTCACGACAAATGACTCCTGCAGGTAGAAAAATGACACTGTTCTTTGCAAAACTAAATGCTATGGCCACGAGCATCTTCTGAAGTGTGTGCTTGTGCTTGGGCGACGTCATTTCGAGAGTGGTGACTTGACTGCAGTAGAGAGCATGAAACTCCTGCTGGAGTTTTCCCTCCTACCCCCGCTAGATAGGGTCGTGCGTCTGAGCTCATCAAGGGTTTATTGACTCAGGGGACTGTGAAGCTCTTTTACGGGTCTGACGTGAGCTTACATATAATCTGAAAATGGGCCTGTACTCATGTTTCCTAGATATAACGCGATGGTGGTGATAAAGGGGGAGAAATGGTGAGGAGTGATTTATGAGCCATTATTGTTACATGTTTTCTTCATCATTCACAATGAGCACAACTAATGTAGTTTTCAAGTGTGTTTACAAACTTTACAGGGTTTTGAAAGCAGATGGGTCATTCTATAATTAGGGGTACATTTAGAATTTGACAATGTGAAGAAAAAGGTTTTCCTTTCTCCCAAAAACCCAAACATGACTTTACATAGCCGCTTTGAAACAATCTATATTGTATAAAGTGCTATATAAATAAAGGAATATGTGCATAAAATGCCATCTATGTTTGCTACTGTCCACCATGTTGCCTTTACTGGGTAACACAGTTGACGGGTAACTTAGTTGAACACGTTTTAGTGTTTTGGGCCTATAGACCATTTCGCTAGATGTAAACATCCTGGTCCTGATACACTTCCTGTTTCTTTTTTTTTTAACTTTACACAAACATCACAAAAAAGTACAACCAACATAACATCTGACTGGATGAAAATGTTACATTAGCACCTTTAAGATGTATTTGTATATGTGAATTTAAAAAAAAAATAAAAAACAAAAAAACAGGAAGTGCTACTGGACCAGTGTTGTTTACATCTAGCGAAATGGTCTATACTCAACAGAAGCCTAGAACTACTGAGCATATGGTATGTTTAGAAATATATTTTCATAAAACATAAGTTTTAGTTAAATTGTTAAAATTTGCAGCAATAATACTTGGGTAACAATGTTGAGTCAGTTAATCCACTCTTGACACAGGTTTGCTAGTTTAACCAATATTAGGGGAAAGAGAGAGAACATAACATCTAGTGTTTCATCCATGTGCTTCTAGAGGAAATATCATACTGTGCAAATTCTAGTGGGTAACTTTGTGGGTAACTTTTTCGGACACAGATAAAACCAGTTATATCACAATAAACACATTCTTTTTGAAGCGCACACCTAAATGTCTTGATAACCTAATCTAACTGAAAGCAAAACTATTAAAATAATTTAGATTTCAGGTAATTTTCATGCTTAAATGCTGAGAATGAGCAACTTTACAAAACTGGACCGCTAAATACCAGGGTTTTATGTGATATAAACATAATTTTTGAACAAAAGATATGGCTTTTTCAACACACAGTAGTGTGATTGTGAAAAATATAATTATGTACAAGAAAATGAAGCATCTGAGCTTTATACTGATGAAAAATTTATCAAAACTATACTTCACAGACATATGTACCCACAGTTATAGAATGACCCAGATATTGAGTAGATGAGTTTACCTGGTTGTAGTTCTGGGCAACCCTTATGAAAATTAACCATGGTTTTACAACAAATAAAACCAAAAAAACATGGTAACTACAAATTAACCATGGTTTTGGTATTCTATCCATAGTTTAACCATAGTATTTGTAATAAAACTGTGGTTTTACAAACGGTAATCAATACGCCAAAAAAACATGGCTACTACTTTACGATAATTAAACTATGTCTAATTTTCTTAAGGGGATATACCATTCAACTGTAAACCGGTTGAATTGTGCACACAGTAAGTAACGCAGACACCGTCATGAATTGATAGAAGATCCCTGTTAACTCCATACTTCTGACGAGTGGTTGGAGAACTATTAATAACACAACTAATTCTATAAGGGACCGTTCACATATCGCGTCTTTTGCGCGCTCAAGTTCGTTATTTCAATGTAGGCGCGCAGCAGACGCGCACGCGGTGCGACGCGCTGGGTTTTTCCAGGCGCGTCCGCGCCGCATCGACATAAAAACATCTCAACTTTTCAGAATGCTGCAAGCGCACCGCGGGTCATGTAACAAGAACCAACCAATTAGCTTCATCCTTTCCCGTAACAACACTGAAAGTTTAGCCAAGATGGAGAAACGGCTAATCATAGCTGTACAGGGACTAGTACTGCTAGTAGGCAGAACAAGATTATTGTTCAAAATGCGTAAAATATTAGAAGAAAGTCCTAAATGCTGAATTGGGTTTATATTAATGTATCTCAGGGGAACTGACTCTCTTCAGAAAAGTTTAGATTATATTTTATTTTCGTTTTACCTCCATATGGATATTACCGTAGTGTTTAAAGCACCACGCTGCTTTGTTTACAGGCCGGGATAAAGCGCCGTTATAAGCGCCACCTTCTTTCAGTAAGTGAATTTGCGTCTCATTCAGTCCATCAGCTGTTCTTCTTTCGTGAAAGGTATGTTTTATGTAGCATAAATATTTCACAAAGCTAAAGACCATTATGTTTTTGCTTTAAATGTTGAAATTATCCATCTAATCCATCTAACATCAAAAACTGCTCATACTATCCACCCTTATTCAACGTGGTAGTATGTGCGAGACTTCCGGTTTACTAGCCGCTATAGGAAAATAAAGAGAAGAATAACAACATGCAAAGACCTTTCTCACATTTCCGGGTTTCTCATAGCGGAAGTCGTCATAGTTGGGTAAAATCCGAGAGCAGTGCATGGGAGAGTACCACAAATATATTTTTTGCTTTCCCATTTGGTCAAATAGCAAAAGCAAAACTACACGATAGTGTTTTCACGACTTTCAGTCAAAGGAAAAAAATTGAGAGACTGATATCCACAGTCAGAAGAGAGAACAATGTCAAATTTACCGTCCCTCCCATAAACGCGGCATTAGAAACACCCCCACGTAGCGTTAACTAGTTTTTTGTAACTTGATGAAAAGATGATGTAATACAAAGTATAGTGTTATAAATGTACATACATATTTTTAAAAATCAAAATATAAAAAACTGTAGAGGATTTATGATGATGATGACGTTAAAATGCGTCATCACAGGCTTGTGAAAAGGGTCCATAAACGTAAAACTGTTATCACTACAAACCAGTGTGTTCATAATCAAGGTAATACATTAAAATAATACGGTAAGACACACCAATCTGCAAAATCAAGCAGCAAAACTAGCTGTTTTGAACGGCTAATAAAAGTTGGACGCGGATGAGACTGAAAGCCAGACTCATAAAGTTTACAAATTGCCGCACCCACTATTACATAAAAAATAAGGTGGATATGTAGCCACCTTGGATTGTGATTAAAGTGCAGCGTTTCTGCAACTGCTTAATGCAATCTGACCCATTTAGACTTGTTAACTCTTTCAAGAGAAGCAAAAGCTTTTTAAAAAAGCACAAGGATGTATAACTGTGGTATTTTTTGTCATAGCATAATGTGAAAATATCTTATGCTTGTGTTAACCACAGGCCTTATGTCAAACATTTGACCAAAAACCCACTGACTTTACGACGATGGAAACACAAGTGCTAAAATGCTAACTCATTTCTACGTTCTGGCCTACAAAAGTACATCAACCCTGCAGCATTATAATTCCATGAGATAATATCTAACAAACCACACATGAACACACACAAAGTTCTGCTGACTTATATTTAAAAATTTTGTTGTGCATTTTAGTTGCAGTCTGAATCCTTTCATAATGGCTTGGATAATGTGTTAATGGCCTCTCAAAACTATGTCAGCTACAAAATTGTGTATGTTTAACAGTAAGAATTTGGTGATGTTAGTGTTTGTACAACACATCTAGTTTCAGTAACAAACACTAGCCTTGTTTGGTCCCACAGCCTCCTCCCCTTTAAATAGCCAGTCCCGCTATATCCCTCTACCCTACAGTCGCCTGCTTCTCTTCTTGTATTCACTTCCAAGCCTCGGGACAGCTGAGAATTTGCTGCAGTTATAGCCTGTCCATTCAGTTGTGCTTGGGAAGGGGCTTTCCACCACTTGCAAACACACACACACTCTTTCAAATCCCATGGGACTTGAGTTTAATGCTTTATGACACACTATGCCTCATGATCTTGCCAGCATTATCACAACTCTCTCAGTGTCTGGTTTCCCATATCTTACTAAAAATGACCCTTGACTGTGCAAACACTCAGACACAAACAAGATCACAAAAAAGGTCCTTAAGCAAATATTTTATTATAAAAATAAATCCTCCTATTGTTAGCACACAGTTTTAGTTTGGCACCTCTGTGATATTTTTGTTGTCAGTGCCTTAGAACCCTGTCAAAGTGTTCAAATGCGCTGCAATAGGAGGCCATTTTGTCATACGCAGCATCTGAGATGTGAAAACTTCACGTCTCAGTTTACCAGGATGTAGGGAACTTCCTCTCTTACTTAAAACTAGAATGTTTTCAACTGCAGAGGGGGATCGAATGGCAAGTACCTCACAGTCAAAAGGTGCCTCAAACTCTGAGAAAGTTATGACATGTTATATGACGGAACTGTTTAACATTTATAATCGGAAACTGAAGTTTGATATATATATATATATGAATCAGATTATTAATAGTGTGCGCTGTGCTGCTCTGTATATTTTAGTATGAATTTGAATTTCTGTTTTAAGCTTAAGGCAAACAATAACAATACACTTGCAAATAAACTATAAAAATATTACAATAATCTTTACAAATAGCACCGTAACAAAGACAGTATGAATTATATTTAACAGTTTACTAATAGAGAAGCTTATGTATTAAATATAAAAAGTTATGTACTTTTATCATCTGTATTTAGCAATAATTAAAATAGCAAAAAGTGCAAACCAGCTGATAAAGAGAATACATATTGGTGAGGTATATGATACCAATTTTACGATCCATCTAAATTATACACAGATCTGCAGTACAGTATTAAGCAAAATTTGATTGAAGCTCAGACAAAATGTACCATGCTTGACACCATGAACTGAACAGATGACAAAACCCAGTGACAAAACCACAAATGCTTGAGATTGAATAACTTTTCGTAAGCAAACCACAAGTGACAGCCATGTGAGTAAGCCTTTGAACTGGGAATGACCAACCCAAAGTCACATCTTGAGTCCTATGCCACAAACGACCTTCTTAACATTAACCAAGCCCACAAACAAAAAGCCAAGCCAAAAGAAAAAAGAAAAAAGCTCTTCCTTCGTCTCCATCCTGTTTAAACGTGTCCCTGCCTTCATCAACACCCTGTCAACATCCCATAGTCTGCAAGCTTGTAGTGATTCTGTCCTCAGTGCTTTCTGTGCCCTGTGAAAAGTCAGTGAGGTGAGAGACTCACAGCTTGGCACACTCGTCCCAGTGGTTTAGGTATTCGGCCGTGTGCTCGTCGTCATACGTGGTGAGACAGCGAGGGCACTGCAGTTCAGCGGCTCCCTGCGGTGCCGTGTTACTGATAGTCCTCTTTGAGCTTGTTTCTGGGGGATTGTTTCTTAGTGGTTCGGCTGTGTCCGTCTGTCGGTGGGGAACTTTTTTTAGGCCAATGTGAAGTCGCCGTGAGGATGGGGCATCTTGGACGCTCTGAATGGCGAAGAAACAATGTGTGTTATTGATTTGGATTATAAAATCTCATGCTGGTTGGGCTGCACTGAAAACAAATGGTAACCTAAAATGGTAAATGCACTGGTTTTAGTCGACTTTTTATGGGTTGAATCATGTAGAAATGCAGGTTGCCACTTTTTGAAGTGTATGAAGCAAGGGGGGAAAATTGTTAGCTTTTAATGAAAATTCACCCTGTCTATTTCGTAAGTATGTTATTAATCACAGTGTGCATGAATCATCCGTGTATATACCCCATAATGTTTTAATCAAGATGTCATAACAGACTTCTCTTTGGTGACATTTTCCAGACTTCTGGAATAATTTAGTCCACATAACCTCGCCCTTTCATATTCGACTGCAAGTTCAAATTCACTTTTCAATGCAACGCCCACATCTCAAAATCCAATCAACAGCTGTATCCACCCTATATATGTTTTTTTTTTTCTTTTTGTTGATCTATTGCTCTCAGATGTACATCAAGATGTACTTAAAACAAGCCATAATAATTTAAAACTAACTATTTTAACTATTTAATGTCCTGGGGGCTGTTGCATAAAAGGTTTAGACTATTTAATGTCCTGGGGGCTGTTGCATAAAAGGTTTAGACTAGTCTTAAAGGTTAGTCATCTAATTTTTTTCATCTAAATTTTTCAGATTCGGTTACATAAAAACTTAGATTAGTCTGTTGAATCCAAAATATGAGACTGATTAGCCTTTAGTTAACTGCTGGTTGGTTAAACTGGTTCTTAAGACACTGTTAAGTTTATGCAACTGGCCCCTGGTTTCACAGACAGGGCTTAGACTAAGCCAGGGTTAGGCCATAGTTAATTTTTATAAACGTGCCTTAGAAAAAAGCATTACTGGTGTCCATCTTAAGACAACACAAAGGCACTGATATATTTTAAAATCAGTCATTGCAAGTTTCTTGAGCTGAAACAGCTCAGACTAGGCTTAAGCCTTTTAAATAATTAAAAAATGTATATAACGTAATTTTTTCAAGTATCTTGAATTCCTAAATATCATTTGGTTTTCGGGAAGTTGCGCCACATGGCATTTTATAACCTAAACTAACCTTGCTTGGCAAATTATCTTTTCAAGAATTTCGTTCTTTTAATGAGGCTTTTCTAATGAGACTTGCCTGTGTGCGTATTTGCAGTTGTAGTCGCGCAACTTCATCTTGAAGGTCCAGGATTTTACCCTGAGCCCGTTCTCGGTCTGCCCTCTCGGATTTGAAATCCTCAATATAGGCCAAAACCTACAAGGGAACAAGGAAGGCACTTGGTTTATAGGCAGCAAGCCAAACAAAACTACTTCTCGCCTTTGTTGTAACAAAAAAAACAATGACTTCCTGTTTAAGAGGAATTCAGAATTTGCTATTTGAACTGATAAAGACCTGCTGCTCGAGCATCTGAATGCGCTCCTGGTCTTTTCTTTTACTGTCATCCCTCTCTCTACTGAGCCTTTCGCACTCCATCATCTTGTCCTGCAGGAGGCCGTTGAGCCGCGCGATCTCCTGCTGGAACAAAGCCACGTTGCCCGAAGCCGACGTTTGGGTTAGGGTCGGACCTGCGGATGCCAGACCGTTTGACTCTTTCAACTTCTGACACAAACCCCTCACATACTCCTCTCTACTGGAGTCGTACTTCTGCCACTTTGAGTTTAAACTTTCCACCTGAGATGGAACAAAGGCATGTATTTATGATGTGAACAGAGCAAAATGACATGACATTTTCCAAGAATATTTTACATTGTTGTTTCTTTCCGTAAAAAGCACAGAATGACATTTCTGCAAAAGAAACAGGTAAAAACAAATGTCAGTGGGTGATGATCAAATTGGTTCCATCATGTGATCCTTACATATGCAACTCTCTTTTTAAGCTGGTCGTTCTCTTCTTCTAACTTGCTGATGATGACATTTAGATGGGGAACTTCAGGGGAATCTTTCGTCTGATGAAGATACAGAAAAGCTAGGTCAAATATAGTTAAATAAAGATTAGTCCAGATGTTGCAGAATGCTGATAGTTTCCCCAACACACCTCATTTGCCTGAGTTCTCTGATCCGCCATGACTGACTTGTTTTTCTCCTTCTCCAGCCGTCCCAAAAGCTCCTGGCACACCTGCACGGTGGCTCCCAGCTGTGCCCTCAACTGCTCGGCTTCTTCGGCCAGAGAGTTGCAAAGGACGGCCCTGGTGGCCTGCGTCCGGTCGCTTTCGGCCAAGGTGGAGCGCAGTCGCTGGATCTCCCTTTCTTTCTCGTGCTCGGGCCTTTCCCTGATGATCTCCAGCTCTTGATCCTTCTCCTTCAACTTTTCTTGCAACCTCTGGATCTCCTGGAACAAGCAAACAGTCAGATGACTCCTTCATGCTCATTTCCTGACAGGTGAATGTAAAGAAGAAATTCACTTGTCTTACCACCGCTTAAGCATATACTATGAAGTATTCATGTGTTAGTAAACAAATGTATACTCGCAAACCTGCTGAAAAAACATTGTTGACCACACTGGTCTGTTTTAGAAGGGTTTTGGGCACTTTTTAAAAGGTGAGACCATCTGAAACCAGCTAGGACCACCAAATCTTTATAGGCTGGATTAAGTTTTTTTATTAGTAGTATTATTATTAGCATTTTCTTGATGAAGGAATTCAGGTATTTTACAAAGAAGACAGTGCTTTACAGTGCTTTAGGGTTGTTGTTGGAAAAAAAAAGTGATGAGAGAAAAAAAACTTGACATGTCATTGTTGATGATTACATAGGAGAAGCAGGAAGACAAATGAAAAATGTGTTTTAACTTACTGTTTTACTGGTTTCCAGTCTCTGGGCGGTGTCTGCCTCTGAGTCCTTGAGTTTTTGCTTTAATTTGCAAATTTCCTTACACAAACTCTCGATGAGAGATTTCGACGGCCCTACAATATAGGGCTCCTCTCCTTCTATGACCACTGTTTTCTCATGCTTCCCCAGTCTCGCCCTCAAATCGGCAATAATTCCGTCTTTGGAGATGACCAATTGATTTAAACGAGCAATTTCTTGTTGTGTTTCGTGGTAAATTGTGTTGAGTGTAGAGCAGCTGCGCAACTTCGCTCTCAGCGCCTCGTTCTCCCTCTTCATCTCATCCATGCTGAACAATCCGCTGGCGCGTTAAAACCAACACATAAAGATCGATTTTCCCATAGATTGTACAAGTTTGAGTGTCATAGGCTCACATGCGTCTGCTGTAGACCAAAGGCAGAAAGCTTCAGCCTGTGAGAGCCTCTCTCAATTTCGAAATTATGTTATGAAGAGGGGATTTCCTTGCGGGGACTTCCCCATCTCAAATAGGGTATATTTTTTCTCGTACTTAAAATTAAACGTCGAAAAATAGTTCGGTAACAGCCCCTCTTTTGGCATCAAACGAGTTAATTGTCGAGTCGTGTGTGGTTTAATTGTGATTTTACACTTTTTAAAGACAGTTGCCGCTCTCCTCGGTGTGACATCAGGTTTAGGAAGATTCAGCTTGACGCCGCCTGGTGCGCGTGCACGAAGATTGCTGGCGACCTGCCAGTGACGCGGCTCGGCTTCCTAGGGAAGTTCTAGTTTGTCGAGTCGCTCACGGACTGTGTAAAACGCAGTGTAATGGGACTTTATCATGCTTAAATCACATGAAGTCCCTCATGTACGCGTGTGAAGAGCTGCCTGTTGAACTTGGCTCACTACAACTGGTGGCTTTCGCACGACGAAGGACAAAACTTACGCCGGTTTATATGAAGAAGCGGCATGAATGTGATGAAATTAGGGCTAAGTAAACCATTTTTTAACGGTATAGTCCATCCAAACATGAAGAATCATTTACTCACCCTCATGTAGCTCCAAACTTGACCTTCTTCTTTCTGCAGAACACAGAAGAAGATATTTGGAAGAAATTGGTAACCTAAACGTTTCGGTTCTCTTTGACTTCCATTGTATTTTTTGTCCATAAAGTCAATGGAACCGAAACCGCTGGTAGTTGGTTATACCAACTTTTATCAAAATCTTCTGTTAAATGTTGTTATACCCCAAAACAGTTTGATGATAAACGTGATGATCATTGTTGGGGAAAGTTACTTTTAAAAGCTATGCATTACAAAATTGCATTACTCCCCAAAAAAGTGACCATGCTATACTTGGTTACTTTTTATGTAAAGTAATGTGTCACGTTACTTTTGCCCTACTTGTTAAATCTAGGCTGACTTGCTTGTTTGTTTTTTATATAAAAAGGTCTACTTTTGGCAAACATAAAAGCCTTTTTACACCAAATGTGAAATAAATAAGCCTCAGGAAATGTAAATTCACATCTGTACAGTAGAACACAGGAGAAGAAACATTATTGCTGGTTTGTGGCATATTCTGAGTTCACCTCTGCACTTACTCCCAGTTTCCCGTAACCTGGGGACAGGAGAACTGTCGATCAGTCAATGGTAAAACAAAGTAAATGGTGTTAGTTCTTCAAAAAATAACTTAGATACTTTCTTGTAAATGAAAATGTAATGCGTCACTTTACTAGCTACTTGAAAAAGTAACCTGAGTACAATGCGTTACCCCCAAATTCAGCATTCATATTGGGGTCTTTTTGAGAACATGCAAAATGAGTATTGTTTTGTTAACATATAGCCTAATAATTTAATGGTAACATATAATATATTGGCAGCTTTGAGGAAAAGAGCATCTGACTATTTTATATTGTCTTTTAAACTGAGTTTAGCAGATTCTTATGCATTATGTATTGCAGTCTCTAAAAAACCTATTATTCAAAGTTTTTACCTCTTCTTGTCATGGTGGGTAATGCCTGCCATTATCTTGGATCACCCTTTGTCAATTGTCTAGACAATGAAAGCCAATGGTGCTTAGTCTGTTATCTGAAGACTGAACCATAAAACAGTAATTTTAATTATACAGTAATTAACAAACTTACAATGTCTAAACCCCCATTCTTAGCGTAAGGAATCTTTATCCCTCTGCCAAAAGCAGCACACATGAAACGGCAGAAAGTCCCGCTCAGCATGTAATGTTTGTGTGAGTTCATGATGTTCTGTCTAGGGAAACCCCACCACTGTTCTTTAAAGTTTGCCACCATCTTGTGGTATCAAAACAGCAATGACATGTGTTTGACAGACATGATATATTACTTGTAAATAAGTCAATCACACACACACACACACACACACACACACACACACAGACGTAATTGTGGCAATATTCCTTACTTCTGAAAGTGTTCTTTCATAGTTTGATGTTACATAACAGCCATTTCAGCTCTCTATACACATTTTTATTGTTTAGGCATGCTTGTGCAAAGGTATGAACTAAATCTGTAAAATTATAGGCGATGAAGTTGGTAATTACTCTTGGATTGCATTAGGGCAACCCTTTCATTTTAGGAATGCATGGTGCTTGCGTATGCAGATTTTATTTGCATTAGGAATTCTTGGGAAAAACAACACTTGCATGGCTTTTTCTTTACTTTATTTGAAAACGGTTAATACCAACAGTATAAATAAATGACTACAAAATCTATAAATAAAAAAGAGATATTCAGTGATAAAAAGCAAATATTAAAAAAGAAAATATAAAATCAAAATATCAATCTACGCCTACAGCACGTTTAATTTTAAGTTAAAAACAGACTGAGGTACCTTAAAAACAGTTTCATTAACATTTATTTAATAGTTTATATTAATATTATATAAATTTCCTTACATACCCTCCTTACATAAAATATTCCCATTTTAATATATTCCTGGGATTTCCATTTGCAGATATCAGAGCATTGAGTCATAAAATTATATCTTAGAACTGCTGCTAGGGCTCAGTGACATCAGGCATCAGGATGCCATTGAAGGGGTCGGTTGCACCATCATCACCGATATCCTGAGGAAAGTCTTCCTCGCTGTCACATTCTTGGCTGTCAGCCCCTGGCTGGCACTCAGTTGAGCGACTTTCGCTGTCTACTGCGCTGTTTTTGGACTCGGTGCTTTCACTGCTACTGCTGCTGCTGCTATTGCTGTTACTGTACTCAGTACCGTCGACATTGTAACTGTTTTCAGTGCTTTCACTTGTGTCGGCACTGTTGTCCTCTTCCTTTGTGTTCGGAACAGCCGTTTCCTGGCTTTCACTTGATTCACTGCTTTCACTTTTTTTTGATGCGTCACTTGTGGATTTGATGTCATTCTCTTCTGGCTGGCTGGTCGCTTGCACTTTGCCATTGTTGTTGTTGTTCATATGGACCCATTTGAGGGTGTAGATCCAGCCCTGTGTGAATGCATTATGATGGTTATTATTCTTCTTATGTAACCACACTTGTGGTGTAATGCATGAAATTGGATGACCCTTACCCTACGAACGTTCTCTTTACTGCTGTGAGTGTTATCTGATGTCAGTGCAGTCTCGCTTTTTCCAGTCTACATAGCCATAGATGAGAGAACACAGGACAGTATGAACAGGAAATCAATTTCTCTGCAACCAATAGGCTTTAGAGCATTAGTTTTATGTTATATTAGAGCAAAGTAACTTACCAGACTTTCCACAGAATGGCTTTCACTAGAGAACTTGAAACAAGATACATATAAAAACATGGTAAGATATTTGCAGTCATATCTGTTTAATGTTTTTGTAAATTTGTGAAAAGTAGTTTTACCGGTTCGTTCGAGTCTGATTCAGTTGATTCTGAGCTCTGTCAAGAAAGCAGAGAAAGTGAAGTGAGCCTATTTTCATAACAGCAATATGTTTAAATATTTTCTCTTTGGTTGACATAATAGTCTTTGCACTTACACTGCTGTCAGAGACAGTTTCCTTAGACTTCTGCAAATAGACAAACAATTTAAAATTTTTTACATTTTAATTCCTTTTTTTTTGGCATTACATGCAGACAATTCCATAGTTAGATATTTTTGGGATAACAAAATTAAAAGGTTCTCCTCACTGTAAAAACATTCCTACCTACTTCAACTTAAAAACTACAACTAAAAAAAGTTTTGTTGCTGCTGTACATTTTTAATTAAAATCAAATTGGCTGTGCAAGTCCTTTCAACTTAAAAACTAAAACTGAGTTTTGAATTTCTCAAATATTAAAAAAAAACAACAACTTATTTTACCATGACTTGCTGATCATGATAAACATTGAAAACATGTACACTACCAGTCAAAAGTTTTTGAACAGTAAAATTATTAATGTTTTTTGACGAAGTTTCTTCTGATCACCAAGCCTGCATTTATTTGATCGAAAATACAGAAAAACAGCAAAATTTTGAAATATTTTTACTATTTAAAATAACTGCTTTCTTTTTGAATATATTTTAAACTGTAATTTATTTTTGTGATCAAAGCTAAATTTTCAGTCTTCAATGTCACACGATCCTTAAGAAATCATTGTAATAAGCTGATTTGCTGTTCAAGAAATATAGAAATATGTAATACTTTTGTTTAGCAATAGTGCTTTAAATTGATCAAAAGATTTCTATTTCAGATAAATGCTGTTCTTCTGAACTTTCTATTCATCAAAGAAACCTGAAAAAATTCTACTCAGCTGTTTTCAACATTATAATAATAATAAATGTTTTTTCGAGCTGCAAATCAGAATATTAAAATGATTCTATTCTGAAGGATCATGTGACTGGAGTAATGATGCTAAAAATTCAGTTTTGAAATCATAGAATAAACTACATTTTAAAATATATTCAAATAGAATACAGTTATTTTAAATAGTAAAAATATTTTAAAATTTGTAGTGTTTCTGCTATACTTTGAATCAAATAAATGCAGACTTGGTGAGCAGAAGAGACTAAAAAAACATTAAAAATCTTGCTGTTCAAAAACTTTTGACTGGTAGTGTATACAGTTGTCCCTTCGTCTAGATAAAAATGTTTAAAGTTTATTTTTAAATATATAAGATATGGAGTTAGACAGAAAGCACACCTCGTCTGAAAGTTCTGAGGTATTACTCTGGTCGGAGGATTCAGATATCGACGAGCTTTCTGACTGTGGAATATAAAAGATTATAAGAACAGCATTACCTAAAACACTTTTAACACAAACGTTAGCAAAAAAAAGCTTCTTTAAAATAGACTAAGCGTAACTTACAGAGTTGGATGCATGTTGAATCATCTCCATAGCCATTTTATGCAAGATCTGTGAGATAATTCGAGAGAAAAAAAACATTGTCACTCTTTGAAATGTATGGAAAGAACATTACGTTTATTCGCTGCAGTACTCACTGGATTAGCATAGGCTGCTCCCAGCAGACAGAGAATCAATATGGCAGGTTTCATTCTGAAATAAAATCTGGAGAATAAAAATCCATATTGTTCTTCAATATAATTTGTAGTGTTTTAACATTTTTTAAAACATTTCAGCTTAAAAATAATACATTGGGTAGGAAAACCTTACCTTTCTCTTCTCTTAGTCCGAATGCGAAGTCCAAGAAAGCAGAAGAGATGGAGTAAATGAATGCGAGTACTTTACAGAGAGTGTTTATAGCTAAAGCTAAAGACTGGATTTAATGGTATGTCTAGAGAAAGCGCTATTTAACAGGCTGACTCTTCATTAAGGTAACTGCATCACTTCCTGCTCGCCAACACTCAGATTACTGTGGGGGCACATTAACTGGAGCTGGAATATGCAAGAAAATGAGAGTGGCACAGTAAGAATGTTTACATAATGCAATGACACACACTACAGTGCGCGCTCACCCAAACTTCCTCTCCTGTACGTGGCTATTTTAAGATGCTAAACTATAGGGTGTGTGGCCTCTAAATACTGAGTAAGAGTACTGTCTGATCCCACACTGGGACAGGAAGTCCATAATGAGAGCATTCCAACTCTGAGCATTTTTTTCTTTTTCATAGACAAGCACTACTGTATAGACCTTCTTTAAATTCTGTATGTTTATTGTGAACCTTATGGATATAAATTGTTTAAAACAACAAATGGCATCATTCTTTTATGATAGTTTGCTTATTTAAATATTCCTATATTAATGCAGTTTGTTTTTTGTTTTTGTTTTTTTAAATGAATTATGTCACCACTTCCTGAAGGCCCATATTTGGAGTGCTACTTTTTTTTCCTTGTCTTTGTGTGTGTGTTGGTGAAGAGTGGAATATTTCCATTTTGCAAACATTCCTCGCAATTATACTCGTAATCATTGCAGTGTACCCAAAAACCCACATATAGTAGCAAGATGTTTGCTGATAAATATAAAACAATGCATAGTGGTTCGCTAATGAATATTTACCTCTCGCAATTTGTGTGGAATTTGCTTGCAGATATAATTAGATTTCCTGAGAAAAGGTGGATGTGGAAAGGGTAGATCTGAGAAAGATATAAGAGAAAGGGTCTGATATGTAAACCTAAACCTAAAGAAAAAGAGAGAATTATTATTATTATTGTTGTTGTTTTATTATTATTATTATTATTATTATTATTATTATTATTATTATTATTATTATTATTATTATTATTATTGTTACTCCAAAATAGTTAAGGTTGACATTGTTGTAAAAACATCCAAGCTGCTATACAGTGTAGAGTATGGTTGAAAACTAGCACATAATCATTTAAATCTCTTCAAAATATAATAAAATAAATAAATAAATATTTTTAAAATGTATTTTTATTTTTTATTGTAGGGATGGTCATTTAATGAAACTCAAATGTAAATATTCTTATATTTTGAGATGCTGGATTTTAGACTTTCATGAGCTGTAGGCTCTCATTATCAAAATTAAAACAAAAAAAACGTAATGTTTTACTTTGCATGTAATGAATTTAGAATATATGAAAGTTTCAGTTTTTGAAATAAGTTACAAAAAATACTTTTTTCACAATATTCTAATGAGGTGCATCT
>JAHKKF010504873.1:0-11241 GCA_019740295.1 Labeo calbasu
AAACTTATTGCTAAAATGTCAAGTTTTCATTGACTAAAACTAGACTAAAATGTTGAGAATTGAGTTAACTAAAACTAAATAAGATAAGGTTTACTAAATATGATAAAAATCATCAAGGACATTTAACACGGGACTAAGACTAAGACAAAAACTGAAAATAGCTGACAAAATTAACACTAGTGCTACAGCACCACACTGGTCAAACCACATAATTACAAGCTCTTACATTACACTCTTAAAAATAAAGGCGCTTTAAAAGGTTCTTCACAGCGATGCCATAGAAGAACCATTTTTGGTTCAATCAAAAGAACCATTTGTTTCTTACCTTTTTATAATTTGAAAAACCTTCTTTTGCCACAAAGAACCTTTTCTGAAACAAAAAGGTGCTTCAGATGTTAAAGGTTCTTAATGGAACCATTTAGACAAAATAAGGTTCAACAAAGGAATCAACAACAACACCACTGCATTGTGACAGCGAGTTTTCCACAAAACGTTTTTATATGAAGGTTTTAAGGCAGACACACAGACCTCAATTCTCCAAACTTGAGTAACCTAGTTCAAACTTCAAACCCCTAAAAGCCCTCAGGGCTCCACATACATCCCTTACAGTTCAGCCATGTGTGTCCAAGCCTTCCTGAGCACATCCAAACAGGGAGAATTCCACCAGATCCCGATCTCTTTGCCACAATGCGGGGAGGCCACATTCTTCAGCCACTTCCTTCATATTAAAAGAGGACTTCTTCCCAACATGAACTGCAGGTTATATACTCCTCCACACCGCAACTCTTTACCACCCTCATGTTTCATTGGGAAACTGGGGGAGGTCTGTCAATATGTCCACACCTGCTAAATATAAAGGCATTTTCAGCCTATGTCAAATGAAAGAACTTGAACATCTGAGGAGAGAAAGTTAAATGGCTCTCCTCATAAAACACAATGAAAAAGAAAAAGCTAACATCAAATCTGCACTAAAAGTAGCCAATAGACAAACAACTTCTTAAAATAAGAATAAAATAAACCCAGATTGATCACTGATCTAATAAATTCACACTGCCCCCTGCTGGGTGTATAAAAACATCTTGCTGGTTAAATTACTCATTTATTACCTTTAAATCGATCAACTCCTCTTCCGCAGGAGGGTTAGCGTAGTAGTAAACCTTCTCTCATCATCACTGGCGTTAGCTGGAACCCCTCACTCTGCACCCAGGTCATGTAGCCAGTATCAGATGAGCTTTTAAATAGCGGAGTCTCCACTCGATGACCTAAGGTCCTAAGGGACGCAGCCTTGTGCCCCCAAGCCCCATGCTACCCCCTCACCCCCCACACAAGAGAATGGGACAACCCAAACTCTGATATCTCAATGATTTCAATGCGAGAGTGGGCCCTCTCGAAAGTGGCCAGGAGGGGAAGGCGTACAGGAAGGCGAATGTTTACGTGAAACTGTTTTAATTAAATTCAGGCGGTGCTGGTGTTTTCTTTAAAAACTCGGAGCCTGTGATTTTGAAAAGCAAAAAAAGATGGCTACTCATTTAATCTGCAACTACTTTTAAAGAAAAAAAACATTTTCAAATCTCATATATACTAACAGCAAACAGCAAAAATAATCGATTAAAATACATATTTATATAAAAACACATTCATTTTAAGTACCTATATACACATGCTTTCTCTTTCTGCACAAAATTTAACCTGAAGAAGTCTGCTAGAGGTCCACACAAGTCTCCACAACTCCAAACCTTAGCGTCCAAAACATCAAAGCTACATTCATATCAGATCAGCGCGAGGATTCGGCCAGTGACTCGAAAGCTATGACAACATAATGTACATCAATCATGTAACGCTGAAAATCTGTAGAGCAACCAAACAAATTATAATGGTTGGAGCGTAACAGCCCTCAATGGCAAGTGATGAAAGCCAACATGAGATCACACTGAATCCCATTCAAGCTGAACTTAAGGGAGAGTAGGAGACAAGAGCTTCAACGTAGGGTCATTTGGAGGTCGCTAGCAAAAGACTGTTCCAAACGAAACATAAACATGCATCCTAATGGACGCTGGGCCGACATCTCCCAGCGCAGAACCTGGCCAACCAGAACTAATCTATCCCTCAGCTGTGGAGTTTAATCTAAACAAACAGATCTCAATGTTACTGCATCTGGAAGCTGTCATGCGCTTCGACATGGGAACAACGGAGGTGTGAGTGAGTGTGTGTCCAGCAACCGACTGTCATACTTCATCTGCAAACCTCCTGCACTTCTTGGAAAGGAAACGTGCAAGTGAGTAACACAGATAACACTGCAGAGAGGATAAAGCTCGGGGTTAGCAAGGTGTTTGTGATAAGGTTCGCACAAAAAGGACTATACTGACTGTACGGAGAAGATTTGTGACACTCCAGTCCATGAAATATTAAGTGTTACCGCAAACGTTTCTCCCCTAAGAGGCAGACTGAGGTTTAAGCATCTAGGATGCTACTGCAAAAGGGTTCCAAGATGAGTCTCATGACCAAAAAAAAAAAAATCTCAGAGATCCTGCACCTGCTCCATTACCATAGTAGCCTTGAGCAGTCACTTAAGATGCTCCAGGGGGACTGGAACTACAACTAGGGTAATTTAAGTTTGGATGAAAAAGTGTCTGCTCAAGGGCAACTTAGTGGAGTTAAATAAAAAGCCAATGATCTTTTTTTCTAGTTTTGAATAAAACTGCAAAAATGCAGCTGTTAAAAAACATATTACATAACAATTTAATTCTTAAATGCGCAGGAACATAAAATTGCTCAAAATATTTTATATCATCTACCACAGTAGTATATCAATACATGAGACCCTGGACCACAAAACCAGACATAAGTAGCACAGGTATATTTATAGCAATGGCCAACAACGCACTGTATGCATCAAAACTATTTTTCTTTTATGCCAAAAATCATTAAGATATTAAGTAAAGATCATGTTCCATGAACATATTTTGTAAATTTCCTACTGTACATATATCAAAACTTAATTTTTGATTAGTAAAGATCCATAATATCCTTTTTTTTGCATCCTTAGATTCCAGATTTTCAAATAGCTGTCTCTTGGCCAAAATTTATACTATCCTATCATAACAAACCATACATCAATGGAAAGCTTATTTATTCAGCTTTCAGATATAATGTATAAATCAAAATGTCAAAAAATTGACCCTTATGACTGGATTTGTGGTCCAGGGTCACATATATGCGTTTCAAAATGCTATATTTTTCTCAAAAGTTACACTCACTCATTGAAGTCACTCTCACAAATGACTGTATACCTCAGACACAAACTTAAATAAAGCCATCTACAAGTAGCAAATGTGGAATCATGGATATTTCTTTGCTATTTTTAGTTATAATTTAAGTTAAGAAGTGTCAAACCGACTTGCAAGGGTTGCAAACCAAAGGTAGCGTTTCATAAAGGACAACAGATATTTTCTTTATGTGCCTAATCAAGGGTGTTTTTTCCAAGGTAGGCAGTGCCTTCTCAAATAACTGAGACAAAAAAATAACTTAGCAGTTATAAACAATATAAAGTGACAAATTTCTCATTTCTATAAGGTAATATTGTTGTAATATTGCTGGGAAAAAGTCACATGAGAAAACATATCTAATCACTGACAATCAGTCAATTATATTACTTTATCGTTACAATGGCCACCCATCATGCTCGAAAAAAGTCAGCAAATAGGACTGAATTGGTCAAAATGGTGTTAATTCATAAACCGATTATAGAATAAATAGCTCACCTACCTAAACACCACTACTTTTGACTTGAAACAGTGATCTAAAACTAAACACACAAATATTACAGTACAAGTTGCCTGTTTATAGTGTTTACACAGTTTTTGGTTTTAAGGCACATCATGTAGAAATATAACATGAATTTGAATAGAAATCAAACAAAACACAGAGAAGCGGTCATCTCCACATTTCATAAATCTACCACACAACGCTGACTTTAATTTGAGTCCTGGATGAACATAACATGGCATGTATTTACAGTCCAAAACACACTAAAAGCCAACTCGTCCAACTAAAATAACTTAATATAAAAATAATGAGTGCAAAATGAAGGAAAAGGAAAGCCTTCATATCATCCATGGTCTTATCAAAGGTTCTTTAAACTTCAGGAATGTAGATCAAAGCAGAACGGCCTGTTTGCCCCTCCCCCCTTCAAAAAAATCACCACCCACACTACGGACCCGACATCTCACAATTGACTTATTCATAAAATAAAACAACTTTCTTGCAAACTTTCTTCAAAACTGCCTATGAGCTGTAGTCTGTGTCGGGTCTGGGTGCACGTTTCTGCCTGCAGTTCGCTCGGTTCCTGCTGAAACTCTGAGACAAATCTTTTTGGAAAGTTGAACGCTGTCCAAAACAGGACCACACACAGGCTCTGTGAGCAGCGCGGATCAGATTCAACTGCTGGAGGCAGACACACACACTTACTCGCACACACTCACAAAATGGCGGCTATTCGTGTTAAAAACACTCACATTGCTCTGTAAATCATATATACACTGATGTATCGAACTTGGAAACAATTGGCGGGCAAGCGCGCGCTATAACGTTCCATAAACAAACAGCATTCGTGCGCGCAAATGCAAAATTCGAAGCGGAAAAACATTCTTTTCACGTTTAATCTGGATTTCTGCCAGACTTCTATACAATAAACAATTCCTTCAGCTTACATGACAGACCCCCACCCCACCCACCGCTTCAGGTCTGCCTTTAGATTACACTTGCGGGGAAAACGTATTAGAAAGGCTTAAAGGACAAGGAAAACAGCGTCTTACCTTCTACCCAGAGTTTCTCCACGTCCGTCTCCAGATTAGCTGCCCTTAAGCCAACAGCAAAAGCTCCGAATATTAAAAGGCCCACAACTAAAAACTTTCCGCAGTTCTTTTGTATGTAACAGCCAAGTTTAAACAAAAGTCTTTGAAACTTTGCTCTCAACCACAGCGGCGCTTTCCTTCCAGTCGCCTTCCCCTACAAGACAAGAGAGAGCAAATATTAAACTCTCATCACCTTGTTAAAATATTAAACTAAATTCCATCATTGCACAGTCATCGTTTTTCCAAACCAACTGCAGCAAATAACCTATATGGCATTTAGGGGGCTTAAATAACTGTATTATCAGAAATAAACTACTTTCTTCCTTTGAAAGCAATTACTTGAAATGTATTAAACAACTAGAGTTATGTATGTGCAACAGGACTCATAAAGTCTTAAAAGTAGCCTCTCTACACTTTCAAACACTATTTCTGTGGCAAGCCATTTTTACATTTATTCCTCAAAAATATTTGTTATAATTTCTTTTTTTCTTTTTCAGTGTCACTAGTTATAACTGTTTAGATACTAGTAAGACTTAGTCCCCTGCAACTAGTCTCTATCGTGACAAGTAACTATTCTGTTGTAACCTGTGGGAAATTTGACTCTTTTCTAGTATTATTTGTAACTATTCATTAGGTGTAAGTACTTATTGTTTAGTTACAACCATCTATTCCAGTTTTCCTAGCAATAAATAAACAGGCACTACTACCTATTCATATTCAAGTCGATACTAGAATGATTCCTAATCTTTCTATTAAGATATTAATTTTACTAATAACAAGTAAAAAAAAAGCCATAACTAGTCTTGTAATCTTATAGGAATAACAGATTCAGAAGCCAGTTGCATAAACATAGTCTCTATGTTGAGACAGTGTCTTAATAACTAGTTTGACCAACTAGTAGTTAGCTTAGGGGTAATAAGTCTCACTTTCTGGATTCAACTTAGACTAATAAACTGTATTAGTATACTGTATTTTAAAATGTATGACCAGTCTGACCAGAAAAAATTAATGACTAACTTTTAAGCCTAGTCTTAACCTTTTATGCAACCAGCCCCAGGTGTCTTATAAATATGTGCAAGAAAAACTGTCATATATATATATATATAATAGATGAGAATTAACCGTTCATATTTGAGCCACATATTCTCAAAGAATTCAATTGCTAGTGTTACCAATAATAGAGTAGTTGTTTGTCACTATAGAATCATAACTTGTAGCAAAAGTATTATCTAACAAATAGTTATTACTAATGAAACTGACAAGGATGGCTTCCTAACAAAAATAATAATTACTAGTAACAAAAACAAAATTCCACTTTATTCTACTGAATAAATGTTAAAACAGCTTGCCATACTACTAGTACTATTCTCTCGGCTTTCAAAGAGTGTAATTCAAGCGAGTTCTAGTTCCACGCGTAAACTAAACGTTCATCTAAGTCTTGCTGCAATGTGACAGATTGCATCCTTTGGACATTGTATCAGGGAAACAGGTTACAATGTCCAAAGTCATGCAATATCAGAGATGCACGTGGGTCGCGTAGTTGAAGGGACGCGAAGTGATGTGATTTGGGAAGTGCTGCAGCCATCACAGAGGGAGTTACGACAATATTTGTGAACGGAAGAGGGCAGCCACATGGATCGTGCCTGAGCAGTGCGGGACGAAAACTACTCCCCGTGTAGATCCTATCTGAGGGGGCTTCAATCAGTCGGCTAGGGCCAACATCACTAACGAAAGTTTCGAGGCTTCACGTTCGCGTTCAGAGCTCAGCTTCGCGTCTGACAGTTACAGTTATAGATTAACGATTCGGGACCGATAGACCTAATGCAGCGAATCCCTCGAGCGGCTACAGGTTGCTTTCCGCACAGGCACCCCCATCGGTGCCGTGGCCGCTATCCCGTTACCTAGCGACTTGACTAAAGTTGAGCACTTTGTCAGAGCACTCCCAACAAAGTCCAAATGCAAACGGGGCAAACGTAAAAGCACCTCTGATATCTGCTCCAATGCAAAGGCGGCATCGCAATAGCTCGGCCGCTGCAAATACTCCAAATCCGCCGCGGCGGTCCGATAGTTGCCCCTATTTCTCCGCGTTAACCTCGGCCGATCGGGGTCTCTGTTTTCCTGCTCGGAGGACACATTAACAGCCGAGGCCATGTTGCAAAGTCTGCGCCGAACGTCTCGTTATCCGCGCTAGTGTATTTCCCCGCGAGCGTTTAGTGATATCCGAAGAAAACCAAGTTTGTCTCTCGTTGATCCCAGATCCGCGAAGCACTTCATACTCCTGTTTGAGACGGCGAGTCAGAGTCTGCGCCTTCCATTCCAACATTTCGCGAATCTGGAGGTCTCCACCAATTCCCCACTTTCACGCCGTCCGCTGGAAAGTCCGCGATATCAGCAGGCGAAGTGGATGATGATGCTGTGGAAACGTCGATCTCTCGGTGGCTGAAGCATTCTGTGATCTATGTGGTCCCTCCTCAGGCCGCGCGACAAGGCGATCTCTGAGAGATTCAATAGATGTGAAAAAAGATCACTCTCCATTCGGAGACAGAGGAGGAGGGGCGTGGCGAAAGCGCTCGAAATCCCGCCTCCGGGGCTGTCAGATGGCCGGGGTTCCTGGGCTCTGATTGGTTCCAGAAGGGCAAAAATTACTCAGCAAACACGACTATTATTAGCTGCTTAGCAACAGCTCACCAAAGTAGAGAGACCACCCAAGCCGCGAGCCCTCGTGTGTGCATCTCAAACTTCAGGGGAGTCTTAAAGAAGCAAAGCCCACTTTCTGCAGGGTCCGAACGCTGAGTCCAACTCGAGCCGCGTCCAAGCGCCTGAACAAAACTCCAAGAGCAGAAAAGCACTAGCGAGCCGTTTTCCACAGGACAAGCAACAGAACAGAATGCGTGTGCCCTTTCTTTCTTTCTTTCTTTCGTTCGTTCGTTCGTTCGTTCTTTCTTTCTTGTTGTTTATGTCTTCATTTAATTCCTCTTTTTTGTTTCTTTACGTTTTTGTTCGTTTTTCTTTCTTTTTTTTCTTTCTTTCTTTCTTGTTTAAGTCTTCATTTTGTTTTTCTTTTTTCTTGTTTCTTAGCTTTTTTGTTAGTTTTTCTTGTTCTTTCTTTCTTTCTTGTTTATTTTTCTTTGCTTCTCTTCTTTCTTGTTTTTTGTTAATCTTTCTTTCTTTCCAACTTTTTCATTCTTCTTTCCTTTCATTCTTTCATATTCTTTCCATTTCTTTCTTTTCACTTTCTTTGTCTTTTTCTTTCTCTTATGATTATTTATTTATTTTGTTTTTTTTTTTGCTTGTTTCTTTACTTTTTATACATTATTCTTTCTTGCTTTCGTATAGTTTCATTTGGCTGTTTTGCTTTCATTCACACTTTCTTTCTTGATCTCTCTTTGCACAACATATTCAGAAAATGATTGATTTTGCAAGAACTTGCAAGAACTTGTCAACCAATAACCGTTTAAATTGTCTGTGGCCATATAGTAAAGAAATGGTATATACAGTCAAACTAAAAATTATTCAGACACCAGATACAATTTTTGATATTTCTTTTTTACTGATGGGTGCAGGACAATATAGTTCAATCATGTAAGTGAGGGTAGCAAAATAAAGTAAACTGAGATTTTATACCCAAAAATTCTTCATATAGTGGACTACCAGTAAAACCAAAAATTTGATTTGACACTTTGACCTGACCATGTTTTGTTACATATCAGTTATCTGACATTATCAAGATTAATTTGTTCTGACACAGTTTAACTCTTGAGTTCTTATTACCATATTATAGTGAATAAACTGTGATCGTGTGAGAAATGTTGAAGGTGTCTGAATAAATTTTGGTTTGACTGTATAATTTAAGTTGTTAATTTCATAAACACAAGTTAGTTCTAGTTGTAAGTATAGTAGAGCCAGTTTTAAAACTTTTACTTTCATAAACATGATTAGAGCGCCACCTAGATTGGATCATTTGTGGATAGCTAATATGAATTTTACACTTGAATGTATATGTGTAATAATACATAATATTTATTTTTTATACAGCATATTTAAATGTTTACATTTATGCATTTGGCAGACATGCAAAGCAATTTAAATTACATTGAAAACACAGTGTAATTTTATCAGTTCAAGCTTTCCCTAGCAATCAAACCCACAACCCTGATGCTGCTAGCTTCATTCTCTACTGTTTAAGCTACAAGAATGCAAAATACATTAAACATAATTACAATAAATTATACATTCACATCCTGTGCCAAATTGTAGACAAGAACTGTAAGTAATTGTGTACTTTACTTGTATTGACTTCCCTTTCCCAGTCCCAGCTGGGCAGTTTGGATATTGGCCATACTGAGAGCACTGGCTCCTGGCTACAGGGCAAAGGAAAAATGCAATTAATGAGAGTTGTCTTTTATAGTGCACAGGTGGGTTACAGTTTTGAACAAGTCCGTGCCAAAACATGGGAATTCCTTGTCTCGCTGCCCTTTTTTCATCAAGTGTATTGTGTAAACATGACATAGGTTTAATACTATGCATATCACACATCTAAAAATAGTTTATGACTATTGAGAATGAAAAATCGCTCTTGTACGAAGCCGCAACGCTACATCACAATAAGTTTTCCTTTGCATTATTGAATCTCTTACAAACACAAAGCACATTATTCAACACAAAATAATACAAATAAAAGCAGCTATATAGCATTACATAAACACCAACCGATGATTGGAGCGGTGATGTCATCAGTTTAGGAGACTATGGGAGGAAAGCCTTGACATTAGTATGAAAATGAGATACATCGTTATGAAGAATCCATTTCCTATCCCACCCCACCATCAGGAAATTATTACAGCCATATTATTTTCCTCCAGAAAGGAAGAAAAAACTGGACCATTAGACATTAACTTCCTCTGCTGGATTCTCTGAGCTATATGATCTGTCTTGAGCGCTATGTTTCACTCAGTCTCTCTCAACAGTCCTGTAGTTTGCCATGGTTCCCACTACAGTGATGTACCCATGACTTTTCCCATGTTTACTCTATAGCACAAGGTTGTGCTCAATCACACAGATGTGTTTGACAGCTCTGAGCACTTCTCTGCCAGTGTTTACACTCTCCAATTTCCTCTGCGATTGTGTGGCTCTTGTATAATCAGTGTGACACTAGAGAAAGGAGAGCACTTCAGAAAAACTATTTACCTTTGTGTGAAGGCTGGATGTTTTCAGTGGTGGAAATGTTTTATATTGCATTTTTTCTGTGTGTGTGATTTCAAATAATAACAAACAAACGTTTAAGGTAATTTCTAGCACCATTTCTCAAGAATTCTTTCGTGAAATATGTAAATGAAAATGCCATTTATCTTTTATTTGTAAAACTCTAGATTGAAATTTTCCCTAATGTGTTCTTATGAAAATCTGATCAGTGATCCACTGATCAGGTCAAATGTAAATTAAAAAAAAAATAAAAATGAAAATAAAATACAAGCCCTTCAGTGAATTAATCCATCCATTAAATGACCCATCTATGGAAGCCCGTTTCCGCAACTGAATAGAAAAAAAAAAGTAATTGCGTCTTCTTTTTTTTCTCAGAAATGTGAGATATAAACTTGCAATTGTGAGTTCTAAAGTTAGAATTGTGAGAAGTAATTCGCAATTATGAGAAATGAAGTCAGAATTGTGAGATATAAGCTCGAAATTCTACGGAATGCAATTGCGAGTTAGTAAGTCAGAATTGTGTGATATAAACTGGCAATTGTGAGAAACTAACTCGCAATTCTGAAAATAAACGCGCAATTCTGAGAAGTAAAGTCACAATTCTGGGAAATAAAGTCAGAACTGCCAGGTACAAACTAGCAATTGTGACTTTTTTCCCCTCAGAATTGAGTTTATATCTTGCAGTTCTGACTTTATAACATGCAATTGCGAGTTAGTAAGTCAAAATTGTGAGATGCAAACTCGCAATTCTGAAAAGATATTAGAATTGTTGGGAAGAAAGAAATTACGATAAAAAGGGGGGGGGGGGACTTTTCCCCCTCTTTCTCTCGCATTTGTGAGATGCAAACTTGCATTTGCGAGAAAAAAAGTCAAAATTGTGAGGTTATTTCTTGCAATTCTCACTTTATAACTTGCAATTGCGAGTTTATATCATGCAATTCTGAGAAAAGTCAGAATTTCAAGATGTAAACTCACAGTTGCGAGAAAAAAAGTGATTAAAAAGTCACAATAACCTTTTTTGTTCAGTGGTAAAAAACAAAAAAGGGCATCCATATCCATTTTCTATATAAGTATTTAAGTTATTTAAATGATTTTTATTTTAGAATATTTTTTCCTGGGAATTTCAAAAGTATTTCTTACATAAAAACTACTTTAGCTTTAAACTCAAGCTGTAAGCTGTTTAAAC
>JAHKKF010504874.1:0-12051 GCA_019740295.1 Labeo calbasu
AAAAAACTTATAGAACTATGTTATTTCAATATAAAACATCAAGCTCAAGCTTTTGAAATATGGCAAGTGTCTGTTTTTAAACAAATCTGAACAGGCTTCCTTTTATAGGAAACCTACTGGACAAATACTAAAAGAGCATATTTTCATCTAATTATCATTCAGTGAACCTCTCCCATCACTGTAAGTAAGTATCTCACTCATGGTGACTAAAGCATTGTAACCAGTCACACACCAAGAACACTGTGTTTATGTTGGCACATTTTCAGTAGAGTAAAGTAACACTACATGGAGAACTACAATAATATAAATTGTCAAGTCTATGCTTTTAAAATATTTCAAGATCTTTTTTTTAACAGCTTTGAAGGGGGCTTCCTTTTAAAGGAAGCCTACTAGACAAACACTAAAAGAGCAAATTTCTAATTGTTAGTTGTGTGGTAAACCTCTCCTGTCATTGCGAGTGAGCATCTCATTCGTGGTAACTGAGCATTTATTTATATGAATATCTATATATAACTATCAGCCAACAAGGTAAACACTGCAACAATTTTACGGTCATCACATCAATTGCATTCAATGTATTGTTTGTATGAAACTAGAGAGTGAGACTGTAGTATGATACAAAAGACAAACTAGGAAGGGAGAGTGGTCGATGGTGAATATTAAGGAACATCAGACCAGTGTTCAAATTGTGTCAAAGCTCTTGGGGGGTCCCCCACCACCACCGTCACCATAGAAATAAATACAAAAAAATAAAACCTTATATAAATATGATTCATGTTTTTGTCTTGTCCTTGTCATCATTGAGAAAATCGAATTCTAAGATAAGTCGATTTTACGATGATCAGTGAATTAGGTGTACCAAACAATCACTAAGCAAAGAAGACTTGAATATCTAGCCAAGGGGTGTGCGATATTGACACAAAATGATATCTCAATATTTTCTGAAATTTTATCTATAATCATAATCAAGCTAAATTTTGCACTGCAAGGCTACCGTGGACAGGTGACTCCTAAAGTTTTTTGTGTATTATCATTTGCATCAAATTCTTATATTTAATTAATAGTTTAAACACTTTTAGGCTGTAACCAATCAAATAAAATCATTCTCACCAAAATTCATCTTTTTAATGCCGAGGAAATACAGACAGAGCATCTGAAGTGGCATTTAGATGTATTTACCCACTGTTTAATCCAGGACATAAATGCATTTAACTTGCAGTTACAAATGCATGAATAATGTTTTTATATTTTAAAATGTTTGATGCTGATTTTTGAAATTATTAAAAACAAATGAAAATGTACTTATTGTAAATTAAAATCACCAGTAGGTGGCAGTAAATCACTGTTAATAAGCGAGTCATTGCGAATCGAATTGTTCGTTTAAGTTTCATTTTCACAAGTTTCATGCTTTTATTGAAAAACCAGGGGACACCCCCCATGCATATTTTTTTTGGGTGTTATGGGGGGTCCCGTAATGCTTTTGGGAGGCCCCCCCAGCTCAATTCGAACACTGCATCAGACTGTTGGATGCAATTAGAATCAAGCATTTCAAACAAGCCTATAAACAGAAACACAACTTTGTTATCCACCTTATTTTTTAACGCGGAAGTAAGCCATTTTCTGCGACTGTGCGAGACTTTCGGTTTATAAGCCGTCGTAGGGAAACAACCAGAAGAATAACAAAGTGCAGTAAGCCGTAAAACTGTTTTGCACTACAAACCAGTGTGTTCGTAATGAAGATAATACATTGAAATAATATGGTAAGACACCAGTTTGCAGCATCAAGCAGCAAAATGAACTGTTTTGTACAGCTAAAAATAGCTGGAAGCAAATGACACTGGAAGCCAGACACACTACATTTACAAATGGTCACACCCACTCTTATAGAAAAAGCAAGGTGTATAATATATAAACTTTTAGCCTTTAAATCACTTAAACACAAAAGACAGTCTTTCTTTTAACAGTTACGAATGGGTTTTTTTTTTTTTTTAAAGAAAACCTGTTAAACAAATACTAAAAGAGCACATTTCTAGTCTAGTTTTTGTGCGTGTGAACCTCTCCCATCATTTTCAGGGAGTATCTCACTCATGGTGACTGAGACAAAAAAAGTACAGTAACATTTGTACCAACTGATAGTTGTGAAAGTGGTGTACAAGGCATTATGGGTACATCTAGTGCTTTCAACCCTGATCTACTACCCACCCTATTCCAAGAACTTTTCAGACATCATTTAAAATAGTTTTAGGACATAACGTTTTCTGTTTTCAACCTTTTAAAAGTAACCTACTAGAGTAGCAATGTTTCAGTCAACATCTCTTATGACTTTGAGTGGATACCTCACTGGTGGTGACTGAAACACTTATATAAACCTGAAAGGCATTATGTGTATGCAAATCAGGCATCTAATTTAATGGCTCATGCATTCATAATACATACACTCCAACATGATACCTGAGTAGTTTATTGCTATAAACAACTGGTGAAGTTGCTTACGTTAGAGCTCTTAGGAAGGAATTTGCTTGACTTTTCTAAAGATTTAGAGACGTTTTCCAATCAACAGCAGATCCAAATATCATCAGCAATTCAAATATTTGTGTGCTGCTCTTTATATATAAAATGAAATGTATTTTATGGTCCACCATTTTTTAGGATCTGTCACTGGAGGAACCTGCAAGGAGCTTGCTTCTCAGAAAGACGTGGACGGCTTCCTGGTGGGCGGCGCTTCCTTGAAACCAGAGTTTATCGACATTATTAACGCAAAAGCGTAAAGATATGAAGCCATCATCTTACCTAAACCCTAAGGCTTAGGTCTGCTCCCAAACCCTGCTCTTCTTTAGAAAGTGTTGTTGTGGTTTTGTTGCTGTTGTCTCATTTTTGATGTTTTTTGTATTATTATAAAGGGACAGATTGACACATACAAAACACTCAAGGGTTTTATTCCACTGAAATGTGTTCAACCCGAGTGTGTTACGAACTCTCACACTAGTGTAGTGAACTACAGGACTGTACTGAGAACCATCATGGGGCTTAGAGCCCACGCCTTTACTTGAATAATGTTTACCAACATTCTCATCTTCACAGTGTCAAAAATCTAGGATATAGTCAATCAACCTCAGTGTCCTTTTAATTCAAGTGAAACTACTTTCCATGAATGTGGTCGTCCTGATGTTTTCTTGTCCCGCAAAGAGTCTCGCTGAGTGGCCTGTCCTGAAGGTGCTCATATGTAGTAACCAATGTCATTTGGTATAAAGTATAAGACAGAAATATTCTAATAAATGTTTCAGACATGTAGACCTAATTTTACTGTTGTCTCCATTTATCGTTTTGTCAGTCCACTTTTTGCAATATACAACACAACACACGTAACATTCACTTTTGAATGTCTCATGCTCACCAAAGCTGCATTTATCTGATCAAATACATTGTTTTTCAAAAATATTACAGTTCAAAATAACTTACCTATTTTAAAATCAGGAGCGTTTCCTCCGAGTGAGGCAGTGTGTCCTCAAAATATTGGATGAGAAAAAAATTCATAGTACAAAAATTAAACGACGCCAATATTACAAAAAAACGTTGAAGGTGTCACTCGTTTAAATATCACTCGTTTTTCTCAAAAAACTTTGTCCAACAGCGACACCAACAGGTAAAGTTACAGCACCGTGAGCCCTTTGAGTTTTAACAGACCCCTGAAGCAGTGAGAGGTGGCAATGCCTCCCTCGCGATATGATTGGATATGACTGGTTTTGATCGGCTGTGATTGGTTCATGCGATAAATCCCGCCTCTCGAGTTCGCGCTCGTTTGCAAATCAGTCAGAATGAACAATATAATGGCGTTAATGGGAAGACGAACTTAAAAAAGCAAGTAAACACACACACTTTTGATATAACCAGTTTGTTACACCAAAATAAGACTAGAATACATGATCTGTGGAAGTTTTTAGTGAGTAAGCAGAAATAGTTAATAGTTAAAAATTCAAAAATAATTAAAAGTTAACTATTAAAAAGAATAGCTGAACACAAGCTAATAAATAAAATATGTTTAAATTGTTACTGCCTTGAGTTATTTTAAAATACTTAAAAGCACTAACTTCATAAGATTCATACTTGCTTTTAATAAATAGAAAATTGATCACATTGTTAATATAAAAACAGCCTTACGAAAATTAACCATGGTTTTACTATAAAACCAAAAAACATGGTTACTATAGCTAAACCATGGTAACCACAAATTAACCATGGTCTTGCTACATTAACCATAGTTTAACCATGGTATTTGTAGTAAAACTATGGTTATGCAAACGGTAGTCAATGCGCCAAAAATATGGTTACTACACCTTTACTATAATAAAATCATGGTTAACTGTCGGGCAATTTTCATAAGTTTTGTGTTTTTAATGTAATTAATGTTTATTTAACCAAGAAAATGTGACGTGAACTTTAACCCCTGATTTCAAAACACCACTGTTTATAATATATTATAAAATACTGTATTTCTATACAGCATAATTTCGTCATATATCAAACTTTAAATAAAATTCCCTATAGATTAAAAGAATAACTTAACTTAAAACTAACTTAAGAATTAACTTATAAGAACCTTATTTCCTGTATTAAGATTATGTATTAAAGTGTACAATTCTATACACTTAAAAAAAACAATGAGAATCAGAGCAGGAATCAATGTACATGCAAACTTCTAACTCCTGTCATATTTTACAGACTTAATAGTTTCTACAAGTATTTAAAGAAAGCAATGCATCATATTTAATTCTTTATTTTTCTCTCAAGATAAGAAAGTAAGTACATTATGTACATATCAGCATCTACAAACGGCAGTATTTTCTTTGTGAACTCCACTGTATATTAACACACGGAGCTCTAGATAGGGCAGAGAGACATTAGGGCTTTGTGAGGTTGAGCTGTAAGAGAAGAAACAGTTGCAAGTACAGTCCTATCGAAAAATAATACTTACTGCCAAGCACTGATTACATATAAACCAATCACAACATTGCATTACACAACTCAGAGGAAAGAAGAGGGAGACAGAAGAGGAACATGCAGAATTAAAGATGACACAAAGCAAAAAAAGTAAATGGCTAAAGTCGAAACAATGTAAGAACACGTAGAGCGGCAAATCTAAAAAACAAAATATGACCAGAAAGAAAAGCAGAGCTGATGCAGAGGAAAGAAGTTAAAGAAATTAGATATGCAAGAGGACAGGCAACATGTGAAGAGAGGGATGAGACTGTTAGTAATACTGCTGTGAAAACATTACACAGGGCTAAAAATACATTTCATAAAAGAAAACAAAAGAAAACAGTGGTATCATTTGAGACGATTAACATTGCTTCGGACAATCCTTAAATAATATGCATTATGGGCAGCCAATCAACAATCATTAGAGACCTGAGAGACATTACTGCAAGGCTTTCTCTGACCTTCTGCTTAGAGTTTACATGAGTAGAAAATGTTTAATCATCTGTATGTCCAGGTATGTCTAGTATGCAATTCTACAAGCTTATATTAAACCCCAAAGTTAAACATAAGAAACCTCAGTCAAAAACAAAACAGCAGTAAACAACAGTAATTGCAGCAAAAAGAAAAAAAAAAAAAAAAAAAAAAAGCAGTCAAAACAAAACGCCTATCAATTTAAAGTAAAAAAAAAAAAAAAAAGCAATGTTAAGACAAAAGACAGACCTGAACATACAGCAGCAATTCTACTAAATGGAGCAATTCCTAAAATAAAACCCATACATCATTTTCAGACTGACATGGTGTTTTTGTCTCGTTTTCAAAAAGCTTCAGAGATCGGCAGGAAGAAAAACATTGCAAACTGAAATCACCAGGCTCTCCTCAAAATGACAAATGCATCAGACAAACAACAGACACAATGAAGAATTTCATTTGGCTGATGTCATGTGGATTTCTCAATGCCCATTTTCCAGTGTGCCTCTGGATTAGTTTTGCCCTCATCTTTTCATCTCTTGCTTTGCTCCGAATGTGCATGACTGCAAGAAGAGAGAGAGAATCTGGTAATGAAGGAGTGCAGGAGGAGAGAGAGGAGAACAAGGAGGTGGGAGGGGTTGAAGGTTGAGGAGGAGAGGAGAGCAAAGTCAGTGTGGCAACCAGCAAAGAATTCATTTACAATGTACAACCAAATACAAGATAAAGCTCTAAGGTAAACAAAATGAGCTAAAAATACTGTAATTGATTGTTTATAACCATTTCCCAACTTCACATCAGTTAAACTGCAAATAAGCAGTATCTTGGGGGAAAGAAAAAAACAAAACAAAAAAAAACCCAGCATTTAAACCAAATCTTTCTCTTACTGTTGAATACTTTTGTCTCTTAAGTGAATTTTTACAGGTATGAGAGCAAGAAAAGCTGAATAGGGAAACATAGACAATGCTAAACAAAACAGAAGGGCGTAAATTTAAGATGACTTAAGAAAAAGTAAATATGACAAAAAATTGCTTAAGAAAGTGAAAGATTTGGCATTTTTATCAATTCATGAATCCCTGACTTCTTCATGAGTGTAGATTTGATGTTTTAGTTTCTAACATGTAATTGATGTCAGTGGGAACAAGAAATTTTGGAATTTTAACACGAAATCAATTATTTGCACTAAACCGCATATGAATGTGCACATGCTCGCCACCCAAAATATTTTTAAACTTCTAAAACTGCCAGCAAAATTACTGTATACTTCAAAACGACACTTACCATTGTACAAACAAACCAAAATAAGCTATGAAATCAAAGCAACTATAAGGAAAAAGAAATAAATCTCACTTTACACATTATTTACATGAGAACATATGTACATATTTCACCAATGAGGTGTTGCTTTCTGCTCATAGTGGCCCTGAGCACATCTTGCAAAAGCACACATATTTCAGACCTGTGCTAGATCTTAATAACATTCAATAAACCTGATTACGTCACTAGCAAATGCTCCTTGCTCGTTTACAATGAAATTAATAAGTGGCAACTCCAATTTCAAAGTCCGTCAGAAATCAAGGAGCGTTATATGAACTTTGCAATACTTTGACTACTACAATGCATTCGTGCGTAAATCGACTAGATTAAGACCATGATACCATATCAATTTCTGAGATTTGCTACTGTATCACAGTAATATCCATCTAAAATAAGATCTTTTAGACTTTTTTTTGTATGGATATTTCGGTGTCAATCTTTCAGATACGGGGTGCAGCAAGGCTCGGTACTAGGCCCGTTTTAAAATGAGAAAGGACAAATTCCCAACCTGCCAGAAGGGTTAACAGATACCAAGCCAATCATCCCAAGCTGAACGAAGATCCACCACGCTTCTCGAAACATCAAGTCCTTCTTACCAGCCATTACCAGTAGACGTGGCCAAAGGAGCCATACAAACCCATGCATTTCCAAACCCAAGCAGGACAGTGGACACCCTTGCAGGAGTGAGGTGACTAGTGGATATCACCATCTGGAGAGAAGATAGCTGCCAACTTGCTGTGAAGGAAAACTGAGCTTGCTTTTTCTTGCGTGTAGGGGACCTTCTATGGTTTGTAGGGGACTTTGATCTTCAGAAGCCGGTGGAGAAATCTAGCGAATGAATGGCCTAAGTGGACGTGGATGACTTTTAAAAGGGCTGGCCCTATTCAGACAGATTGAGTCACTGAGCTGTGTATCCTGGGTGTTGAGGAACAATTAGGAGGGTACCTATGACTAACGAAGGCCAGCTTCTTGTGTTGATGATGCGCAGGAGACTGTGTGGGAACTTATGTTGTGGAACAAGGCCTAATCTGCATTTCTTAGGGTGGTTGTCTTGACATAGCTCAGTCCAAATATTACACGCTATCAGCATTTGGATCTTAGAGATGACGGGAGGCGGGAGATCTAACAGAGCACCTCCACCAGTGACTCACTGAAGACATCTCAGGCAAAGAGAAAGATAGGGAATACAAACCATCCTCTTCTTGCTTGAAGGATTGCATTGAAGCTCACTTGGCTTTAAAGTCCATTATAGATGACCAAAACCTCACAGGAGGCGGCTTGAAGAGCTGGTACGTTGTTGGTGGAAACTGGCTCAGATTATATTCTGGATTAACCGTGACGTTTTCTGGTCTTGAGCTTTGCGGCTGTTTGCTTGAGAGGAGAGAAACATGAGAACACAACACTGTTAGCTTAAATGCTTTTTGAGCTCTGTGATGTGGGACCTGACATGATCTGCTGACCCAACCCCATCAGATCTCTGCCTCTTTTTCTACTGGTGTAAGGGAGCGTGTGCAAGTTAAATCAGTTGCCTGATATTTCACTCAAAGGGGTGTGTGAATAGGCTCTAGTGGGTCTTGAATATGGCACCTAAGTCTCTGTGTGTGGTGGATGTGTCATTTGTCCATCTGTCAGAAAGTCCATCACTCTACAAGAGTTATAAAATCTGAGATATCTTTCATAAGTATGATCAGCACTAGAGTGAGTGTGTCTGTTATGTAGATATCTGGTCCCTTATCTACAGTCTGTCTTTTTAAGATCTATAAATGAAAATTCTCTGGTCGTCCCCACCCACTCCCCATACTATGAGGTTGTAAGACTGGCTGAGCTAATTTTACAGTCTATTTTGCTTGGGTCAGACGGAGTAAATGTAACCCCAAGCCCTGTTAGAAATGCTAAACATGAGTCTAAATCTGGGAAGGCCAAGCTGGACTGCACATACTCCACCGGCACAAAGGGCCTGAACCTGCAACAGAGAACGGAAAAAAGAAAACTTTAGACTTCAAAAATTGTCAAAAGCATAATTTTTGTAAGCAATGGCATCTGCACTCACGTTTTAAGGATGGCCCTCAACGCTATATTTCTTTCACGCTCCACAAACTTATCGATAAGGTAAGCAGCCATACGTGGAGCATTCTGATAGAGTTTGAAGAACCGGTGGAAGTTTCCAAGCGCCCAGGCAGTACGGAGCTCAAGAGCATGAGCTACACACGGATCAGCACGGAGCTCAGGGGTCAGGTACACAAGCTCAGTTGTCAGGTCTAAGAAAAATTTTGCATGGGTATTAAAGACTTAAAGATGTGAGATTGAGAAAGTATGAAATTGACGGAAATATAGCTACGAATACAAACTGACTGTTTAGTCAACAAAAGGCTATTCATACCTCCAGAATTTTTAGTAAAGATGTAGTAGATAATTCTGTAGGCAGTGAATTCTCCCACGTTGTCTGATGGGCAGTCTTTATACAGTGCCTTCAGCTGGGTCTGGCACTGGTTGAACTCCTCGTGGTCGCCCTGATAACAGTTAAGATGTGAGTTTAGTACAAATGAAAGCAAGCCTTTCAATTAGAGCTACTTTACACGCACATACCTTTTCCAGAGCGATGCGGGCATGTGTTTCATACACCTCCATGGTGAAGTCTGTACGCACACCTTGAACCTTGAATGACAAGAATTCAAAATAAGACACTAGAAGATAATGTGAGGCAGGTTAAGTGGTACTAGTAATTGTTACTCACAGTGAGATCCTGTCGTATTGACTTCATTTGTTCACATGCGTACAAGTAATCCTGATTGGTTTTCCAATGAGATTTAACTGCAATCAGGGACTTTCGCAACACCTAAAACACAACAGAAGATTCAATACAAATCCTCCAACGTTGACCAGATAAGCAACACTGAGAAATACTCACAGATACGGGTCTGACGGTTGCAGGGTCAGGGGCACAGGTCAGGCGCAGGTAGTTTTTGGTGATGTCTTGGCAGGTGCCGACTATGGGGCATTCATCCCAACTCAGTCCCTCTTGGGTGCCATTGGGGAGGTCAAAAACATTGATGTTTAGCACCAGGGGCTCAGTGCGCAGTTTAGTGTGGAAACGTGCTGCGCGGCTCTGCTTCTTCGCTTCACGATTTGGGTCGTGAAAGTCAAGCCCTGCATTGCCTCCTTTCCGCTTTTTACCAACACCGCAGGCGAGGTCTTCCATATTCCTGATGGAAGTCAGAAAAGGAGGTTAATGAGTAGGAATGCAACAATATTATCAATATTGTGTTATCACGACAACAAAACCGTCTCGATATTATCGTGGTTACATGACGATAGGTCTTCTGGGCAAAAAGTGCAGTTTTTAAAATATTTAAACTTCTTATTGTAACATTAAAGGTCTTTAAAGTTGTGTTTTGGGCCACTGTGCTTTGACACAATATCTGTCAAATGAACTATTGCGGAAGCGCAATATGGCTTAAACCCTTCATTAAGTCCGTCTTCGCTGAGCGTTTCGAATTTCCCTACTGTAGTGTAAAGCAAAAATAATGTACCTATGAAATATTCATTTTCATTTTTATTTGCAGTGCAATTGTTTTACAATATGGCAATCAGTGTCGTTGTTGTTATTATATTCTAATTTGTTTGGCTTCCTAAAACGCCAGTGTGAATTTAGACTGAGACGGTGTATAACAAATAAAAAGAGTCTCCAAGTCAATTTACTGACTTTTTCTAACTTTAGTTTTCTTAGTTAAGAACATGGGTTGGAGCTCTTATTTTAAACTCTTGAACTACATTAGATAGAATAATTTAACTTTAAAATGTGCAAAACTGAAAATTTTCTCCAATTTTTCACTTATATTATTTCATTTATATAATATTTTTGTATTGTGAGATTTTTATATTGTTATATTCTTATTAATGAGGCCACTAGAATGTGGCTACATTTTCATACTAACCAAAATGTGATTAAAACATTCCCTAAAGTTTGGTAATGCCGTTTAATTTTGTTGTACAAACAATGATATCTCACCTTCGCCCTCTGTTTGCTTTGCCTCTTCCTCTGCCTCTCTCTCCCGCAGCTCCTCTACCTCGATCCCTTTCTCCCCCACGGCCTCGGCCAGCCTTTTGTTGCCGCCGGGACAGTGGAAGTCGAGGATCACTTGACATGCTGCTGTCTGACTGAGACCCAGAGTCACTAAAGAATACAGACAATCACTTGTCAAATCCTGCTCATCTCCAGTTCCTTTCATATTCATACTGATGACTTAAAGTGATTGTATTAGATTATTTTGCATTACCTGCGATGATGTCTACTTCTGTCCCTGTGTCGGCCGTGAGGCGACGGGGATCTTGACGAGGAGCGGGATGAGCGCGAGGAGCTGGAAGAGGGGCTTCTTTGAGAAAAGACATTTCTGTAGTTACCCAACCTGGCCCCGCCTCTGCCACGGGTGGCTCCACCTCTCCCAATAGCATTCTCCTGAGAACGCTGAGGAACCGCCTCCCAACGAGACTGCTTCGGCTTCAAACTGATAAAGCAAGCGGTTGTTTAGTGCCAGGCATTATTGTAAGAAGACTGATGTAACGCTAAACTAAACCTAGGGTAGAAAGTTACAGAACAGAGATGCAACTCACTCTGGCAGTGGTTCTCTGGTCCAGTCGATGGTGTAAGCAGAGCCATCCTGTAGTCTGGACTGCAGAAGGTCTTTCAGGACTTTTTCTGTTCGGTCCTTATCCTCTTCAGATTCGCAGGCTGTGAAGCAGCGCTGTACATACTCTTTCATGGCCTGTGGCCAGTCCTGAGGCCTACAGAAAAATAAAGAGATTTCATTGTTTTAAAATTACACTTAAATTTCACTTAGCTAATATGTGACCCTGGACCACAAAAGCAGTCATAAGGGTTTATGGAACATGATCTTCACTTGATATCCTAATATTTTTGGCATAAAAGAAAAATTGATCATTTTGACCCATACAATGTATTGTTGGCTATTGCCACAAATATACCTGTGCTACTTAGGACTAGTTTTGTGGTCCAGGGTCACATATGGATGATACCTTGCATTAAAATTAGCATAGATCTAATGATTCACCACAACTTTAAATATTTCCCTGTATGCTTACCGAGTTTGAGCGCTTCCTGTGGAAGTGGTAGAGGTTGTAGCAACAGTCCCAGGTGGTGGATTTGCATTGGGGGAAGCCAATCCAGGGACCTGATCACCTGAAGGAAAGTTTTGATTGGCCATGACGTATGGGCGTTTTTGTATATTAAATTTGACAGCACCAGCTCCAGGAGCCTCTGTTAGAAAAGAAAGA
>JAHKKF010504877.1:0-10164 GCA_019740295.1 Labeo calbasu
TTTACAGTGATTTTACAATAGTAAAAGAGTAGTACACTTTGTAATAATTTATTAATAACTTTGCATGTGCTTCACTTAATTTTTGCCTTTTTTTTGCTTATATATTTTTATCCATTTGTCTATTTTTAGAATTTGAAATGGAAGACATACATCTATGGAAAGCTTATTTATTCAGCTTTCAGATAATGTATAGATCTCAATTTCAAAAAATTGACCCTTATGACTGGTTTTGTGGTCCAGAGTCGCATATTAAAAAGTATGTGAATCTATTGCATTATCAGTGCATCACTAGTTTGGAAACTTAATTTCATTCCAAACTCATAATTAGCTAAAAATATAATTGTCTAAATTCCAGTTCAGATCAAGAGAAACAAGTGAAATATTGCACAATATCATGATTTTTAAAATAAAACTTCCTGTTGAGTCATAATAGCAGCTTTACATTTTAGTTATGTGTGTGTGGTGTTTTATGTGCAGATGCAAAGGGATTGTCAAGCCCAAGTGAAGTGGAGTTACTGAGAGAGAAGGTCTATGCATCGTTGGAGGCTTATTGTAAACAGAGATACCCTGACCAGCAGGGCAGGTACAGTACATGTGTTTTTTTTTGTTTTTTTTTCTTCTCCATCCCTCAATATATTGCAACAGTATCTGTAGATGGGAAAAAGCATTACCGAGTGGGTTACAATTGATTGCCGTGTCTCTGCATCTCACTTGGCTTTCAGGTTTGCCAAGCTCCTCCTCCGGCTGCCAGCGCTGCGCTCCATTGGCCTAAAGTGCCTGGAGCACCTGTTCTTCTTCAAGCTGATTGGAGACACCCCAATCGACACCTTCTTAATGGAAATGCTTGAAGCGCCGCATCAGCTCACCTAACCTGGACCAGTCTCGATCCAGTACAATCCGGTTTGCACCAGGGTATCGCAGTCCCCCCCGCCCTGGACTCTGGGGCTTTACTGTGTTTCACTTCCCATTTAACACCTTCCCCCCACAATTCTCTCCTACACCTCCTCCCTACCGCACCTTCAAACCAGTACAGCCCTGAAAAAAGACTCTTAAGCTGTCTGAAAAGAAAAAAAAACTTCCATGTAACGTTCTACACAGTATGAGCTGTCCAGAGAGATCTTATTTTTCAAATTCCCTGGAGGTTCTAAATCATAAGCTTCGGTTTAAAGACTTCGGCTTCCAGTTTTAGAACTCTCACATTGATTCTAGAGATCTCCGTGTGTCGTTTTTGGTTTGTATGTTACTCTGAATGCACGAACTGTACTTTTTTTTTCGTTTGTCACTGCAGTTAGACGGCCCGTCGGCTGAATTTACAGTGCATGTGTGACCGGGGCGAGAATCCGCCGAGCCCTTTGGCTGGTACGAATCGAGTCGCGGCAGACCTGCCCGTTCGTTTTTGACTGTGGAATACTGCTAACGTGCTATCTTTGGGATTTTTACCTTGAAAAATCCTACTTTGTACTGTACTCATGAAATGAGTCCGATTTATAAACGGCATTGGAAATTCTCAGCCTGCTGCATCTGGCCCTTATGAAACGCAGGCTGGAGTTTTACATTTGTGAATAAATGTATGCAGGTTTTGTTGGACATGAGTTTTCGATCATGCTCCAAGGAGGGCCTAAAGGCACAGATTAAATCTCGCAGGAGAATCCTGCTTTTTTTTTTTTGGTGGCAATAGGAGGGTCGACCTTGTTCTTCATTTGTGTTGTTTTTAAATAGGTCGGTTTTGGTACCTTCTAGAGGACCTTACACCTTTGCCATTTCTTAATTCCCCCAAGTTTCTTTCATCCATTTTGTCACCAATTCCTCAAATGGGAACCAAATCGCACCATGCCCCCCAAAAGACAAATATTTATAGTGTGTATGTGTGCTGTGAAGTATGTCCAACCACTCTGTCCTTTCCACGTGATCGGTGTAGCAGGCCTTTTTCTTTTGTTAATGTCATCAGGCTTGTTTGGAATTAACTGGTACTAACTTTGGCATAGTAGGAAACATCTGTGATTCTGGTTTGTTTAAAGGCTGGAATACACTACACAATTTTTAAGTCAATTTTTATCCCAATTAACAGTCTGGAGGAGTTGATGCTATTTGGTGAAAGTTTGCCACATAGTGTTTGGGCGCAGTGTTTTTGAGCTCCAGACAATGATTCCATGCACTCAGAAAATATCAAACAGTTCTGATATTTTAAGCCAATTTTAGAACGTACAAGATGCCCAGTTTTTCCTCTGTCACGATTTACACATTTAACAAGTAATATCATGCCTAATCTGTTCAGATTTAGTGTATTCCAGCCTTAATGTCTCATAGCAGAATCACTTTCTACATTCCATCATACAGGTTGCTTCCCTCACAGCAACTCTAACTAAATCCCGCAATGTCGAAAGCATCCGTCTTACTTAACGGAGACTAGGGTCATGTAAGAGTTCTGCGTTCAATCTGAAAGGTCGACGTGTCAAAACCAGCATCCATCTCAATCTCTATGCATTTATGTGAGAGCGATAGTCTTGGAGAAAGACTGAACATGCCATCAGGGAAAGAATTCAGGCCATTAAACAATCCAGCAAATGCACCAGTATTGATAGTGGGTACCATAAACCCAGTTGGTTACTGTGGCTCAAACCAAGTAATTTTAGGCGGAAGACTTGCGATCAAATACTGACAGTATTTGAAGTTTTTTATAAAGACGAATAGCTTGAGATTGCACATGGTCCCACCTCTTTTGGTGCTAATAATGACAACGGTTAGACATGCATGTCCAAAATAGGCGCACAGCTGTGGTCGAAATATGCAATTTCTTCAGTAAGCTTGAATTTGATATGCCAATTGTAGTATCCAGCTACTACAGATTCCTATTACTATCTGAACTCTTGTACTCAAGTGTTTTATACATCCACGAGGTGCTTAAATTTAGTATGATCATGCCGAGCATCAGATTCGATTGCTCACATGGACTGATGGATTGTATTGTAATCCATAATGCATTAGCCATTGATGTGACTGAATTCAGACTTCCAATGTTGGATCTTCTAGTTTAACTTCCCTACGTGTAGGAAGAATCCTATTTGAGTCTTTTTAGTGTGATCAACAACTGACCTCCGGTCCTTAAATTTGGCTTCAAAGTAGTTTAAAGTTTTCTGTATTTTTTTGTGCATGTTTTGTCTACCCAGTTTCCATTTATCCAGGAATTGAAGCTAATTGGGTTGGGGTTGGTGTTGATGGTCTGCTCTATATCTGAATGGTGGGAAGGCTCATTTGATTGTGCACCTATGCTTGTGTTTCATGTGGGTTGTCAGTCACCCTATGGGTGCGCGCGTGTGTGTGTGTGTGTGTGTGCGCGAATGCATGCGTGTAAGTCCGACGTTAAAGATGCATACAAGAGTCGTTCCTTGAGAATGGAGTGCAATGGCCCCCGTCTCCTATTACTTGATTGCAGTTTGCCATAATCGACTTTCGCTTGACTATATATTAATCCAGATCATACGCTGTGAGCTTGTGTGTTTGTGTGGCCGACCCTCCCTGTCTTTTGGGGTCCACTTTTAATTTCTCTCCCCGAAAATTGTTACTTTTTTCATAATTTCACCTTTTGACGGCTCTCTAGGGTTCATAAAAACGAATAACATAGGCCTTGCACAGGTTTTGTACCATAACCCCTGAATTACCCATGATGCACCTGAACTGATTCAGCACTGCCAAACAGGTGTGAGGAGTGACTAACCCCTACTGGTTGACTGTGTACTGTGACGATCACTAAACAGAGCCCCTATTGCAACTATTTATACAGAGCTGAGTCAGAGATCCGGAGGGTTCTGTTAGTGCATTTTTTTTTTTTTTTTTTTTTTTTCTTAAGGCCTTGTTGCTGCAATTTTTTCGTCAGACGCGGGAAAGCCCTCCCGTTTGCGTATCTGAAGCCGAGCGGCGCTCTGAAATATGCACAGTGCAAACTTGAATTAATCTCTGCCTGAGAATGAAGTGGTTATGCACGTTACCGTCTGAGAGCTGATTTCGCTTTTATCTGCGTTTGTGGTTTATCGCTGAATGTTTGCTTCTGTAAAGAGAGAGAGAGATTCATAAGATACGAGTGAAGTCAATTGCTGCGAAGGTGAAGAAAGTTCAAACAGGTGAATTGCACAAAACTTGTCAAGAATGTGTGTGGGTCATGCTTCACAAAGTCAAAAGGAGGAAATGTACAATTAAGCTATTTTAAGAACCTTTTTTTGCACATTGCACACAAAATCATTGGCCAATAATTGGAATGATGCATTTATTACATTAATAAGATCCCTATTGATTTTGAGATGTAATGTATGGAAGCCCGTTTCCGCCATGAATAAAAAGTTAAAGGTAATTGTAACTTTTTATCTCACAATTCTGTCTTTGGTAGTGCAACTTTATTTCTCAGAATTGAGTTTATTTCTGAGAATTGCTGATATTCTCAGAATTGCGAGTTTATATCTCACAATTCTGACTTTTTTTTTCTTTTTCTCAGAATTGACATATAAACTCGCAATTGCGTGTTATAAAGTCGTAATTCTGAGAAATGATCGCAATTCTGAGAAATAGTTGCAATTCTGAGAAATAAATTCTCAGTTGTGACTTTTTTTCTCAAAATTGACGTATAACTCGCAATTACATGTTATAAAGTCGCAGTTCTGAGAAAAAAAAGTTACTATTCTGAGATATCGCAATTCTGCAAAATAGTCAGAAAAGCAGGATATAAACTCACAATTGTGACTTTTTCCTAGAATTGAGATATAAACTCACAATTGCTTGTTATAAAGTCATGCATATAAAGTGAGACATAAATGCAGTTCTGAGAAATAAAGTTGCAATTCTGACTATTTCTCAGAATTGCAACTTTATTTCTCAGAATTGCATTTGTCTCACAATTGGGACTTTATAACTCGCAATTGCGAGTTTATATCTCACAAAACAAACTCGCAATTCTGAGAAATAAAGTCAGAATAGCAAGATATACTCACAGTTGTGACTTTTCTCTGAATTGAGATATAAACCCGCAATTGTGTTATAAAGTCACAATTGCGAGAGTCACAATTCTGAGAAATAAACTCAATTGACTTTTCTCAGAATTAAGTTTATATCTAGCAATTCTGACTTTTTTCTCAGAATTGAGATATGAACTTGCAGTTGCGTGTTCTGAAGTCACAATTGCAAGATATAAACTCTCAATTATGACTTTTTTTTCACAATTGAGTTGACAAGTCAGAATTGAGAGATAGAAACTAACAATTCCAAGAACATATCAGTCTTTTTCTTTCTCCTCAAAAGTGGACTTCATAACTCGAAAATTGCATATATATATTTATATATGTATGTATATATCTCACAATTCTGACTTTATTTTAATTGTGACCTTATTTTATCAGAATTGCAAGTTTATGTCTGAGAATTGCAAGTTTATATCTTACAATTCTGATGTGTCAGGAGTCAGAAATGTGACATAAAAAGTAGCATTTACCTTATTTAATTTTTTATTCAGTGGCGGAAACAGGCATTTCTGTGACCCAGACGTTTTTTCTTTTGTGAAATTCACCTGTTCAGGATCATGTTGGACGGATGTACAGCTGAAGGAGGGCTATATGATGACGATTTTGTATTTGTAAATGGATGGCCTATGAAAATGGTGATTGTTTAGGGGGAGGCTTTAAGAGATTACAGACTTGATATGAAAGAGCTTTCATAATTTACTCCCACCAAAAGGAAAAAAAAATGCTTCTCACTATGTTTTCTGACTGCTCTTTTCTTATGCTTTACATCTTTGTGTATCCTGACGTATTAGTGCAAAACTGTTATGTTATTTGGGGTCTTTTCCCCCCACCCATGCCCTTCCCTCTTCATTTTTTTTCTTGTCTAGTTTTTAATCTGTCTCCGGCAGTTGTGGAAATGATTGACTGTACTGAGTGTGGAGAAAGGAAAAATGTCTTTCTTTTTGCTTTATTGTCATTAATTCAGAATCTGTTTTTGTTGGATGTACCATGTGTAAGTAAAGGTTTTAATACAGCACGGTTGTGTGAGCTTTTTATCTTCTCTTCACAATCTGCCTGCCTTGTCGCAAACAATTTTAAGTATTTTCACATTTAATTGCTTTATTTTTAAATAAGATACAATACACAATTTTTCACTTATTTGCATTTTAAGCAGTATCCTTTTAGTTGACAGGTGACTCTAAAAAAAAAAAAAAAAAAAAAAAAAAGCCTGAAATCTTAATGTTGAGACCTGAACAAATCATGCTGATGGGCATGTAAATTAAGCTCAAATCACTGTTGTATTAGTATTAAGATGCTATTATAGTTTAATATTTTGAATATTTTTATACACACTACCAGCCAAAAGTTTTTGAACAGTAACAGTTTTTTTTAAATGAAGACGACTTCTGCTCATCAAGCCTGCATTTATTTGATTCAAAATGCAGCAAAACAAGTAATATTGAAAATATTTAAAATGACTTTCTATTTGAATATATTTTAAAATGTATTTTATTCCTGTGGTCAAAGCTATATTTTCAGCATCATTACTCCAGTCTTCAGTGTCACCTATATTTATTTATTTATTTTCTGCTTTCATGTTAATTTTTTTACATTTGTAGTATTTTTATTTATTTATTATTATTTTAGTACATCAAATTAACCTAAATAAAAATGATAAATGTTGCTTTGGAAATAGCCACAGTAAAAAAAACAAACAAAAAAAACAAAGTTAACATTAATTTCAAGTAACAATTTTTATGTGTTTATTAACTATACTAACCCTGTCTCAAATTCTTATTCCCCCCTTTTTTTAACCATATTGTTGATTTTTACTTTAGTTCTAACCCGGTTGTTACTAAAAGGAACTCGTGATTTGTGAGGTTGTTTTGGGGTCCCTCGGGCGCGGAGGTGAGTTGGTTTGCTCTTCAGTCCAGCAGGACCCCCGGGCCCTGAGCCGCTACTGGCGCTGCAGTGTTGCAGTGCGGCCGCTAGAGGGAAGGTTTCTGCAACGTCACTCCTGGAACGTACCAATGACGTTCTGACTCAACTTAAACTCCTCCTTCACTTCCTTCACCCTACTTTTCTAAATTCTAAGCCACGCATGCAGAAAAAAGCAGAAACTGTGTTTCAGATATCCATATTCAGATATTTAATGCGTTCATCTAACGTGATTTAAAGAATCGTGGTCGTCAGAGAAATCTGAAATGTAAAGGTATAAAATAGACAAATAGTAGGTGACTCAACCTGTTTTAGTCTCCGTTCTCATAGTGTGGCGCTGTAATTTCTTAAAAACAGGTTTAGCTTTAAGTAAATAAAAAGTAATGTATGTACGATGAAAATAAAAGATGTTTAATATTAAATCTACGTCTGTTTGAAGAAGCGCTCTATCGAAAGCGCGTTTCCCGTGTGTGAGATGCGCCTGCAGTTCCTCCATCCGCCGCGAGGCGGAGCTCTTACAATGACTCCTCTGTAGTAGAATGATGAGGGCAGCATATTTTCGCAGTTATATTTGCGCAGTAAACTTTCTGTAGGTCTATAACTGACGCCAAAGCCCAGTCCTTGTGTTTTGTTTGCAACAACGGCTATTTATGTCACAATACGGCACAGCAAGCCTTTTTAAACTTAACTCTACCTTTCATGTCGTCATTTGATTGTTGGGAGTGAAAAAGATGGCTTATTGCTGAGGTGGTGATTTGTTTACATACATGTTAAGCCAAAAAATTGATTTTTTTTTTTTTAATTTTTAATTATTTATTATAAGTGAATGCCGTAATACATACGTTCTCTGAGCACAGTTTCCCATTAGTGAAATATGACAATGCATTTAGAGCTCTAGTAAACTTAAAATAGCCACGTTAAGTACACCGTCGACTCAGTTATCGGTTAAATTAAAAGGCGGCTCCACCTATCAGCTGGACCAGCAGTGGTGTGAGGTGAATGCAGGACAGAAACCTCACTGCTAACTTTCAGTGACCATTACTGTTCCTTATCATGCCATTTCCCAGCAAAACAGACCTTATAGCCATATATAATTAAACGTTACAAATGCATTACCGTTATTAGTGTAGATGTTATTGTTGCTGTCCATTTGTTACTCAAATTCCACGCACCTAATTGCATGCGGAAATATATTTACTTTATTAGCTTTAAAGAATATTGTATATTTCTAAGGAAAGTTGCAAATCTTAAATATTCTATTCGCTACAAGAAGTGGACAACATGATGTGATGGTTATATGAAAGAGTAGTTTAGTTAATGAGCATTTGTTAAATCAGACCTGCCGAGATGAGGGTTCTTGCAAATGAGCAGTATGTATCAGCCATATGAGGTTTGCAAATTAACACTTTGGTTTGTGAGTTTAAACAGCAATGTGAGGCAAGTAAATTAAGCTTTAGTGCCGTCATAATTTAAGTAAAATCCAAAACCAGGACATTTATGTTGGTTTCCACTTCCTTCACCTTTAAACTAATTATTTTTCTTAAATAGTGGTTAAGTACATTTGATTGTGTATGGCAAGGGTCCTTTTCAACATGTTTGTTTATATCTGTATTATTTTGTTTATATTTTTCCCATTCAGATCTGTGCAGAAGAATTGTCTTTTTATAGTTGTTGACATGTGTGATTGTTTTGCTTCTGGTTTGGATTGTGTTGCAGTGAGGAATGCATATTTGCTGTTGAGTAAATTATAGAAAAGCTGCAGTCTGAGGACACTGTGTGGCAGTAAGGATGTCCGAAGGCTTTTGTTCTCTTAAAAACATACTTCTACTTATAGGATCATTTTTTCAGAAATGTAAAGTTTTCTCTTCGTCTTGTGTAAACATGCTGGAGAGCAAAAGAAAACAAGTGCATGAGGATATAGCAACCAACATTATAATTTGGTATTTTCCGGGAAAAAAAAGGAGTACGTTTTTTGTGTGTGTCTTGAAAACAAATATGTTATGTGCTTGCTGATGCAAAATATGGAAATTCCTGACAGATTGTATTGTTTATTTTGTAATTACACTACCAGTCAAAAGTTTTTGAACAGTAAGATTTTTAATGTTTTTTAAAGAAGTCTCTTCTGCTCACTAAGCCTACATTTATTTGATCCAAAGTACAGCAAAAACAGTAAAATTTAGAAATATTTTTATTATTAAAAATAAATGTTTTCTAATTGAATATATTTTAAAATGTGATTTATTCCTGTGATTTCAAAGCTGAATTTTTAGCATCATTACTCCAGTCCTCAGTGTCACATGGTCCTTCAGAAATCATTCTAATGATGATTTGCTGTTCAAGAAATTATTATTATTATTATTATCAATATATAGAAAGATCCAACGATCAGCATTTATCTGAAATAGAGAAAGAAAGAAATTATACTTTTATTTAGCAAGGATGTTTTAAATTGATCAAAAGTGATTATAAAGACATTTATTATGTTACAAAAGATTTTTGTTTCAGATAAATGCTGTTCTTCTGAACTTTCTATTCATTAAAGAAACCTGTTTCCAACAATAATAATAATTATTATTTTTTTAGCAGCAAATCAGCATATTAGAATTATTTCTGAAGGATCATGTGACTAGAGAAATGAAGCTAAAAATTCAGCTTTGAAATCACAGGAATAAATTACATTTTAAAATATATTCAAATATAAAGCAGTTATTTTAAATAGTAAAAATATATCAAAATCTTACAGTTTTTGCTGTACTTTGGATCAAATAAATGCAGGCTTGGTGAGCAGAAGAGACATTAAAAATCTTACTGTTAAAAACTTTTGACTGGTAGTATATAGTGCAGAAAATAATATATTGGAAATTATTATGATTTTCCAAAATAATGAATGTCATTTTGCTATTATAATTTGACCAAACAAAACAGTTGAAAATAAAATGAAACTGATTTTGTAAGATGATCAGAGAAGGTAAGCAAGGATCAGAAACAGAAAGATAATAAGGGGAAAGGGTCGGGTTTATTATTCCATGTCATCCAGTGTTTGTTTATTTATAATGTCATTCGCTAAATGCTGTTGTGTCAACTGTTGTAATGACTGGAAAAGTGAACTACACTGGAGCAAGTGATGTTTTTTTTTCGTTTAGTATTTCTGCCAAGTTTTTCTTCAAAATGTATAATTGTTGTCTTATGTAGGACTTGACCTAGTTTCCCAGATAACACTATTTTTCTTAAAAAAAAAAAA